>VURO01020993.1:0-11166 GCA_015108175.1 Pelvicachromis taeniatus
TGGTCCCACACCTGCATTACAGGGACTCTGAGTCTGTTTTTAGATTTGGGCCTGTGTGTGTGTGTGTGTGTGTGTGTGTGTGTGTGTGTGTGTGTGTGTGTGTGTGTGTGTGTGTGTGTGTGTGTGGGGGGGGGGGGGGGTATATGTGTGTGTGTGTGTGTGTGTGTGTGTGTGTGTGTGTGTGTGTGTGTGTGTGTGTGTGTGTGTGTGTGTGTGTGTGTGTGTGTGTGTAAGGGGAGGGGGGTATAAACACAGCGAGGGATGTCAGGAGGGTAGGAGAGAGCAGAGGGAGGAGAGTAGAGGAGGTGAAATTAGGTCAGCGTTTCGCCTTGACAAATCTTTGCCGATTTTGTGCGATAAAAAAAACTACGTGCGCTCAAAGATCTATCTGCTCCACCTCTTCTTCTAGCTTCCTACATAAAAATACATTCCTGCTGCAAAGGCATCAAAATCCTTTCTGACTGTTCACACACTCGCTGCTTGACACTCAAAACCTGTACGCTCACTTGAAAAAAAAACAAACACAAAGCAGGAAATCTGTGGCAACCCCTTGCAGTGCAGCTATCAGAGGCCGACACAGGTAAAGTCCACACGCGGCGGTGCTGTAGTGTGCAGTGTAGTCATCTGCCGCAAACAGCTGGGGGTTACCTTTTGTTCAACAATGCTTTATTGACAGCCATGATTTTTTTTTTTTTGTCTTAACACAACCACACTAGGACACACTGTGCTCCCTTTATTTCACATTTATTTCACTCTTTATGCACAAACAAGGAGGCACACGTCTCTGTATTATATCTTAAGGTTTTCTAGATATGTTTGAATCTGTGAGCCGCACACAACCTACCATCAAAATTCACATATTGATTGTATGACCTAACACTATAAATACCTTGTTCCTTGGTTTATAGACCGATTTTTGAAGCAATAGTTTGTTGATTGTTTTATATCTTAAAAATATAAAAAGTAAAAAATAAAGTTGCGGCTACCTTGGGGTTGCCACGAACGGCACAGGAGATGGCGGCGCTGTACCCTGCAATGACACTTCTGTCCACCAGGGGGGCTGTGAATTTAGGACAGCTGCTCACGTCCTTCTCTTTGTAGGGTGAAGGGTTGTGGGGCAA
Source organism: Pelvicachromis taeniatus (assembly GCA_015108175.1). Taxonomy (NCBI): domain Eukaryota; kingdom Metazoa; phylum Chordata; class Actinopteri; order Cichliformes; family Cichlidae; genus Pelvicachromis; species Pelvicachromis taeniatus. Next base: position 1,122 of record VURO01020993.1, read on the forward strand.
ACCTGGACATGGGGTGAAGGCGTTGAGAACACACACTCACACTCTTGCTGTGTAATAATAAGAGTGGCTGCCATGAAGTCAACACACATGTAATAAAACATAATCAAAGTCAACATGGATGAAACTAAAGTACATATATCCATAAATACATCAAAAGCCAGGGTAAAGAGGTACGCTTCATATTTATGATTAAAGATTTCAACACGTCCTCCAGCAGACTGAAGCACAAAAGCCAAAGCTGGCTCCCCAAAGGTTTGGGTCCTGTGCTTTCCTATGCTTTCCAGCTTTTTCTATGATGAATGTGAGTCTGAAATAATACAGAATTTGCTTCCTTGTATCAATAATGACAATAATGGATATTCAACAAATTTACCACATTGATGGGTTAAGAGGAAATTTAAATAATTCTGAGAATTTTCTGAAGAATATGCTGAAAAGACAGATGAAGGCCATGTAGCTGAAAAGGCTTACATAGTGTAGTGGATAAAAGATGTTTTCATTTCGTTGGGACATGTCTCAATTTAAAAGACGCCAAGCCAGTTTGTGCCGCGCTGTAAAAGTCGATTCTGTTCCGGGAATGTGTAAAACGCAGACTGAGATGCATAATTATCAACCTTCAGTTGTCGCTGTCCGCTATTTTGAGATTGTTTTGTCTGTAATAACCACGCCGCATCCTCTTGCACAAGCAAATATTCTCAACTGGCCTTTGAGTTATCGAGGCAGCAAACAGACTTTTTGTTTTATGCTGAGGTCAGGTGGGCACGGCGATCAACAACCCTCCAAATTTTATAGGCCAGACTGATGCTTGGAACACAAAAGAGATTGGCTGGTGGGCTGCCAAGTCTTCTGGGAGAGTAAGCAAATGCAACAACACAGAAACACTAGCAGCATTTGGCTGGTGGCAGGTGTTAATTTCCCAGCCTAGTTGCTTTCATAATATGCGGCCAATATTAAATGGTATTTAACTGTCAAAGAATATTTCGGTTAAGCGTAATCAGTGTGAATTAATTTTGCTTTAAACCACGTTCGAGCAGTTAATCACGGTCGATAATTTGCTATAGGTAGTTCTAATGTCGTTACTGTGTTCTACAGCGGAAATAATACAAGGCTGCATTTTGTTTAGTGTAGCTTCTGCACTGTTTTTCCAGCACTGTACCCTTTACAAACCACAATGCTCACTTTATCTTTCAATTGAATACAATGTGGTCTACCGCTCAGCATGCGTTAGATGTTGCTCAGCATCAAAAGCAATACTATCATGTTACAGAGCGCAGAGCTCTGCGGGGATTTCATTACCTGTTTTGGTAATGACAGCGGTGTTCTTGCTGATGCCAGGCTCATCGCTGAGGCCACAGATGTTTTCGCTGAACACTCGAAAGGAATACTCGTTCCCCATGACCAGGTCAGACACAGTGCAGCTGGGCCTGCGGTTGTGCTCATAGACCGTGAACCACTCCTGATGTGAGAGAGAGAAGGAGAGGTTCAAAGAAGCTTATATAGCTGAGGTGGAGCTCTATAAGCTGAAGAATCTCTAGTGCCCGACATCTATGTTCTTCTGGTCCGCCTTCCTGTCGATTCATTCAACATAACGACCGTGGTAGCATACGGCGGCTTTGAAGCTATCAGGCAAATCTTCAAGAAGCCGCTGCTAGAAGCATGGTTGTAAAAATAGGGCAATAACTTAGTTAGCATGAGTAAAACTGGATCTCGCGACTCCAAAAGATACACTTATGTGAGTGATGAAACATAAAACTGAAATCAGGACTTCAGAGCTGCCTTAATCATTCAGGGATGGTTGATGAGACACTTGTTATTGCGTACCACCAACAATCAGGAGCAATGAGTACAAATACACCATCTCTGGTCTTTTTTATCCAGAGGAAAAAAACAACACAGAGCAAACAGACATCACCTTTTAAGCTGATAGAGCAAACATGTTGGCACGCAGCCTGTGTGCACTTTCAGTACAAATGATCTTATTTATTTGGCACTGTAATTTACAGTTTATAGCTGATGAATGTATGCTACTGTCTTTTTGGTCTGTGTTTGGACTTCAGAAAGATGCCGTCATGGTCAAAAGAAAGTACACCCGTATTAAGTCTTTATTCCTTAGCTAGTATTAACAGGAGGTACAAAGAACCAGAAATGAAAAGCAACACCTAACATATTAGACAGTGTCTTAATTTATTTAACAATTAAAAATCAAAATCCAGAAAGCATTGTGTGAAAAATTAAGTAAACCCCACGATTTAGTAGCTTGTAGAAGAATCTTTAGCAGCAAAAATGTCAAGTAACTTTTAAGTAGGTTTTTTTTTTTTGGTATGACTTTATGTCAGTCCTCCACATTGACAAGGAAGAATTTTGGCTCACCCTTCTTTACAACATTGCTTCAGTTCATTGATGGTTGATGGCAGTCATTAAAGCTTTAGCTGTTGGGAAAGCCTCACGTGTGACTCTAGAATACTTTTAGACGTATAGAGAAGTTTGTGGTACACACAAAGCTACATACATCTCTGCTTTGGTCTTTCTAAAGGACATTGTTGCAGAAGTCTTGTGATTTTTTCAGGTGTAACTTTGCAAACCTAAGTCATGACACCATGTTATTTTTAAAAGAGAAGGGGCACTCATATCACTTTCTAATTGGACTGTCATGAACATGCTAAAGTTGTTTTTTTTTTACTTTGGAGTAAATTTTCTAGGAAACCAGAGTGGGAATGCAGAGTGTGGAGATGCTAACATGTTTTCCACTTGTGAAAAATCTTTCTCCCTTGGAATAATCGACTTTAAAGCCTCAAAACTGTCCCAGATTGATGGGCAGCAAAGATTGCTTCTTTAAGACGACTGCTGCTGTCTTTGCATCTTGGCGATGTATCTACACACGTGAATGCACCAGACCAGCTTTTACAGGGGTGCTCGCACTTGCCGACAATCAGTTAATTCAATGCATTTAATTATCTCCACTTACCCTTTTAATTCCTGTTGACACAGTAAGGGTGTACTTAGTTTTTCTGCACACTGCTTCTGCATTTTGACTTAGTTTTTATTAAATAAATAACAACGGGATGTAATATTTCATGTGACACAGAAGGTTGCATTTACCCAATTTTAAGACCTTCCAAAGACCTATGTGCTGATGTATTAAAAACTTTGTATTAAAAACGTTTTTGTATTAAAAATTGACAGTGTTCTTCCTTTTTACCATTACTGTTGTGTAAAGTGGTCTTTTAGAGCTTTACTGTTTAAAACAAAAGTAAAAAATTACTACATAAAAATTGTAGGGGGGAAAGTATCTACAATGAGCAGAAAATGATATAATTGTATATATACCATTAAATTGATTTTTTTGAACATGAAACTTGGGTTAGTTTGACATAGAAGTTGAAAAGTGAGCTCTGGAAGTGATCCAGAGGTGCACATGAAGGTGACCCTGACGGGTGAAATAGGACAAATTTAAATCAGGTGTAGTTTTTGTTCTGTAGTTGCAGAAAGTTTAAGCTTGCATTTTCTGGGGGTTTTTTTTACATTCAGTTTCTTTTCTGATGATCAGACACATGCCATGACACAGTGTGTGATCATCCCAAATTTATTCCGCAGCAACAAACGTCAGCTAAAGATTGCAACATCCAAAACGAAGACTGATCTTTATGGAGCGTGCCTGGCTGTTTAACAATATAGAAAATGTCAGGCAAAAACAATTAAATCTAATGCCAGTGACATTAAAAACAAAGCACAGAAGAATTTGGTTTTACTTGTACTTGGATGCATAATTTAACAGACACTGTTGCGCCAGAGTTGCTTGCCTCCAGCACTATTATTAGCGAATTACCTTGCTTGACAAACCCTCTCAGTACCACCTGTACACTCCGTCATGCATACCTTAGTCTTCTTGTCAGCTTTCTGAATGGTATAGCCAATAATCTCGCAGTTGCCGTCATCTTTAGGCGGCTTCCACTCCAGCGCAGCATTGAAGCCCCAGATATCTGTGACATGCACGCCGATGGGAGGACCAGGCTTTTCTGGTGGGATTGTGAGAAGTGGCAGAGTCGAGATACAGGTGGAGGATTTTGTGTGAAACTATGAACAAGATGGGTTTATTAAACTGCACAGCTCAAGTGTGGTGAAAAAAAATTGTTCCACACATGCATAGCTGGCTGAGATGACTCTCTTCTTTGCCTAGACATAGATGTCGGCAAGGCTTTTAGAGACTGAGAGAGGGAGAAATGTACAAACAGATATGGAGCAGGGGAGTCCCAGCGAGAGAAAGAAATCAACACTTGCAGCGGTAGAGATTTGACAGATTAGACAGATTAGAAAGATTGACAGATTAGCAGAGCAAAAGACAAAAGGATCAAGGGAAGGCGGTGATAGCTGCGTACATTACTAGAAAAACTTGGCATAGACGTAACAAAGAGGAAGTACGCCTCGATAACAAAGCAGAGAAATGCGGTGTATTTATCACTGATCCTTCTCTGTGGCCTTCACCAAACACAGTGCAGTAAAGAAAACAGTACAACATAGTAGCGTATGTCTCATTAATCTTGCTGTGCACACTCCTCTCTTTTGGAGTACAGTGCAAACTGTGAGCAGTGCTTCTGTTTTTCCCCTTTAATCCTTCCTGTACTGTCTCCTGCTATGCAAGTACAGTGACAGATCAACTGGGGGTGGGGGTGGGGGATCAGAGCCTCTCACTATTAGCTCAACCTTCTCAGCAGAGGAAGTGACAGAATAGCCCTCAAAATCCAAACCTAATCCAAGTCTATACGCAAATAATCTCAGCGGAGCCCCACCAAATAATCCACCCAGAACCCTGACCTGGGGAGACGAGCAGTAAGCTGGGGAGTGAGCTGGCGGCCACAGAGGCAGTGCAGGAGCCAGGATTATAAGAGAGAGAGAGAGGACTAAGCGCTTTGATGATTTGCTACTTTGAGTCGCAGATCCTTCGGAGTATGAAATGAGGAATTATCATCAAATTTGACTCTTTACATGTCACAGATTCAAGCTCAAACCATCATCATCCCATTTCAAAATGGTTATTAATCATGCACTTTGTTCTAATCTTAATGAGAGAACATGAGGTGCGAGTTTACATTCCTTTAGGTGGAGCTTCGAAGGTGGTGCCGTAGTGAAGGGACTGACCTACAACCTGGATGTGTATGTCGGCGCTGTCTGACATGTTCTCAATCTGAACAGACAGCGTGTACTTTCCAGAGTGGACTCTCTCAGCAGAGCGAATAAAGAGGATGGTGTCCACTTCACTGGTACGAGTTCCCACTGAGCGGTCCTCCATGGGAACGCCATCTTTGTACCAGGTCACAACAGGACGAGGCTTTCCCTGTAATTACAGTCAAGGAAAGGAAATTATTCCAAATATTTCAAGGAATACATTCTTTCCAAAAATCGGGCACAACCCTTATAGCGAGAGGATCATAATTTCCATCTGTACTCGTTTATGTTATGTCTCTATTGTCCCAGGAGACCACTCTGCTTAAAACGCATCTGTTTAGACAGGCACGTGGGTAATGTTCATGTAATATCTTGTCTTGTTTTATATCCTTTTTTTCTTCCTTTATATTGTTATATTGTTTTGTTTGATATGTTTTTATACTTCCCTTATCCCGTTATATTGTCTTGGTTGATATGCTTTTATATTCCCATGTGATGCACGTTGTAATAGCTTCCTATCTTAAAAAGTGCAATATAAATAAATTTTACTTCCTACTTACTTACTCTGCCCCTCTAAGCATTTATTTGAAAAGACTGAGGCAGGAAAAGAAGCAGGAAGACTTCAGTACAGAACAGAGGAATCATCACTGACAACAAACATGATATTAGCTGGGGTAGAGGTGGGTTACAAAGCAGCTTGCAGATACAGAAGAAGTAATTCTTGAAGTAATTCTGAATAAAAATTTGTGGGTATATAACAATATCAGTTGCACTGCAGGAGCAAAGAGCAGGTTCAAATCAGAATCAGAATCTTTATATTACAGAGATACTGAGCACTTGTTGGCCCTTTTGCCTTCACTCTGCGGTCCGTCTCATCCCAAACCATCTCGACTGGGTTTAGGTCAGGTGACTGTGGAGGCCAGGCCATCTGGCACAGCACTCCATCACTCTCCTTCTTGGTCAAATAGCCCTTACACAGCCTGGAGGTGTGTTTGGTGTCATTGTTTTGTTGAAAAATAAATGATGGTCCAACTAAACGCAAACCGGATTGGATGGCATGTCGCTGCAGGATGCTGTGGTAGCCATGCTGGTTCAGTGTGCCTCCCCAGCAAAGCACCCCCACACCATCACACCTCCTCCAATCACAGATTTCCACTGGTCTAATGTCCATTTCTTGTGTTTCTCAGCCCAAACAAATCTCTTCTGTTGTTGCTTTTCCTTAGTAGTGGCTTCTTAGCAGCTATATGACCATAAAGTCATAAAGAGTCGCACAGTCTCCTCTGAACAGTTGAAATAGAGATGTGTCTGCCACTGGAACTCTGTGTGGCATTGATCTGGGCTCTAATCTAACTTGCGATTTCTGAGTCTGATGATTTGGATGAATTTATCCTCAGCAGCAGAGGTGACTCTTGGTCTTCCTTTCTTGGGGCGTCCTCGTGTGAGCCAGTTTTTTCTTAGTGCTTGATGGTTTTTGTGGCTGCCCTTGGGGACACATTCAAAGTCACATTTTCCAGACTGACTGACCTTCAGTTCTTAAAATAATGATGGACTGTCATTTCTCTTTACTTAGCTGATTGGTTCTTGCTATAACACTTGTCAAATACGGCTGTCAGCTGTGTACTAACTTGACTTCACAACACAACTGATAGTCCCAACCCCATTAAGAAGGCAAGAAATGCCACAAATGAACCCTGACAAGGCGCACCTGTAAAGTGAAAACCATGAAGCTCATCGAGAAGCCAAGGGTCTGCAGCGCTGTCAACAAAGCACAGGGTGGCTACTTTCAATATGAAACATATTTATGAGTTATTTATCAGTTTTTACTTTGCTACATAATTCCATATATATTGCTTCATGTGTTTGATGTTTTCAGTATGTCTCTACAATGTAGAAAGTAGTAAAAAAACATTAAATGAGAAGGTGTGTCTAAGCTTTTACTGGCAGTGTATCAGAATAACTAAGTCAGTAGCTGAGTCTTCAGCTGATATGGCAGTATGTCATCTGAACTTGATCTGGGGGCCCGCCTAAACTAATGCCATGGTCAGTCTGTGGGATGTGAAAAAAATCACTTGGTTACTCACTAAAAAGGTCCTTACTAGTAAACTGATCTTGTGGTTAACAACAAATTGTAGAATATTAAAAAAAAACAAAATGTAAAATTTTGCACATAAAATATTTTGTTAAACATGTCACTGATAACTTTAGTTATGGCCTTATATTACATCAGTGTAAAAGCAGCCTCGGGAACACACTCAGTCCAGCTCGTGGCTGAGATGACAGAACAGTCGGTGCTCTCTTTTTTCCCAAGAGAACATCATGTAGCCACGTTCTCCGTCTCAGAATAGGCTTTTTATCGGCTTCTTCAAAAGGAAGCAGCGCTATGGCTCACTTTCTTCTTGTCTAATTTTATTTAGAACAATGGCTTCCCCTTCAGAGCTTACGGTGAGCTTCTTTTTTTTAAACCACTGCTATCATTTGCAAGTTGCTGTCAAAAGCTGTAACACTCCCTGTGCCCTTTGAACTCTTGTTCCCCTGTTGCTACCAACGCTAGCACATCGGATTTGGATTCCAGAAGAGGACAATATGTTTTTGAGTAGAAGCCATGGGGAAATGAGGGCTTGGTTGTTTTTTCTTCAAATGACCACTCCAGGTTTCACTTAAAATATCTACAATGCACAGTGGGGTTGAGCTTAGGTAGGCTTTGATGCTAATTTCATTACTTTTCCCTCCATTTTTTCCTGAACAAACCAAACGTCTGACTAATTTTTAGATGCCCCTGTTCATGATATAACCATTTAGTAAAGATAACTGAAAAAAACAACTTTAAACTTAAGGTAACGTTGTATTTACTGATAGCCCTAAACATCAGAAATGTGAACCAATAGCTTTTGGCTGGCCATTGCTTTACAGGCTAATAATGCTTTTCTGACAACTTTAGGTGTGTTTGCATTTTCTAGTGGAAATAAATAAACAATAACAACTAGTAAAGATTTGAATGTATGTTTTTTAAATGGTTTTTAGCAGTTAGTCTTTGTCTCTGTCCAATCTCAGTTTCATTCACAGCTCACATTTCAAACCTGATGACTGATTTTGACTTCTTCTATATTTTTAAATTCTATACATATTGCATAGGCAGTTGATCTAGTGGAGGTATCTGTGATGTGGTTTTGCAGTGGGTTCTTTAATCTACTCTGCGAGTACTTTACCAAAGCTACATAAAAATATTTTCAGGTGTCATGTGGATATTCTGCCTTTACCCTCCCCCTTAAATAAATATTAGACATGGGGTACTGACACTTTGTTCAAAGTTGCATGTATAAAATCTCACCACTAGGCTACAGTAGCGTGGACGTTGTTCGACTGGTAGTCTGTTTTTACTACACAAAAATTGTTAGACTCGTGTTAGTAAAAATTTCTTTAAAGTGGATCTACCATTGTTTGACTTAGTGACAGACTGTCTATCAGTGGGAAAGTGTGAATTTAAGAACGCTTGCACAATGGTAGCTTATAATCACCTGTTGTTGTTTTTTTAGACGGGTCATTATCAGCCATCCGGAAACAGGAGGGTCACATTTAATGACAGTAAGAGAGTATTGCAAACATATTTGGAATAAATAAGATGGTTTTGCACAAACCCTGACTTCAGTTTGGGACATGAGGTTTGAGGTGAAGAGATAAAGCATGGTATTTTAGCCAGACGCTGATTGCATTGTCTCGTTCCTTCACGTTTTGCATCTTTGGCGATGACGCCCCCTTCTCATGTGATAAAACATACTATAGGTAAGATCCTTCATATCTTGAGTCCGGCGTGAATAAAATTTGTGTTCTCTTCTCCGTCGCCTTTGATGTAGAACATATGCAGCTGGTCTCACGCCACATACATAAAACGCAATTAGGCAGAACAGCAGAAAAAAGATGTCCTCACAATACTATCAGCAAACTGTTATTTTGCCAGCAAATCATCTCATTCAATTTGCTTTCACTCCCAATTTTTTTCCACGGTCATCTGTCCCTCACCTGAGGTGATTTTGCGCACGTGCAGGGAAAAGGACCCAAATGTAGCACTCCAATAAGCAGGCAGAAGGTAACAAAAGCAAGCCTTTTATTTATATTTATGTATTTGATGAAGAAATCCAAAAGCGCAGCAAATTGCAACTACAAAAACTTAAATGAATCCATAAACTTCAAGGGAAAGAACAAGGAGAGCACAAGGGAAGATAAACAAAGAGTGAGGCGAAGGACAGCACTACTTTTACACAAGAGGGGGGAAGTGGAAGCAGGAGGGTAACGAGACACAACTGACCCAAATCTCTGAGACAAAAGGTTCTTAGTAAAACTAAATGTAAGACCCAAGAGACAAAAGACTACCAAATGCAAGAAATGAGAAACAGTCATTGGAACAAAGGAAACACAGAGACATGAGTGCACATAACAGATGGGAGAAGACACAGGATGAGACAGAGGAAGCACTGAGAGGACCATAAGTACAAACTAGAACTAAAATACTATTCTGGAAACAGAGTATACAGAAATCAAAACCTAAACAATAAACAGAAATAAAAACACACCAAAAAAAACCTCAAAACCCTGGAACCACCCAGAGACCCCACCCCACAGTTTGAGAACCACTGTTTTAATTCATCCTGGGTGTATCTGGCATATGTATTAATATTTACTATGACTGTTTACATCTCATTTCAGTTTTTGTGTTTGTTTGTTTTTTGAAGAGGAAGTATGTGCCATGTGCATGAGGAGCGAGACTGGAGACTGTTTACAGTTGTTTACAGCCTGTGACTGCACTTTGTTGTATTGACCTTTTATAGAGCTAAACAATAAACAAAGTTTAAAAAAAAAAAAACACCACCTAAGAGCACCTTGTATT
>VURO01020993.1:11186-23775 GCA_015108175.1 Pelvicachromis taeniatus
TTCCTTTTTTTTTTCTTTTTTTTTTCCGATATTGCAAACGAAGTGTAAGTGATAAAACTCTAAAACCAGACTCACCTGGAAGGGGATGACCAAGTTCACCTTCTCGCCCACCTGTGTGATGAATTTGGTTCTCAGACGCCGAGGCAGGCGTATCTTTGGGTTTTCTGGTTGGTGGACACAGAGAAGCAAAAGTTAACTTTGTGAAAGAGTGGGCGTTGTGGGGGCATATAGATATGTCAAATGTAAAACATGTAGCGCTTTCAGCTGCTGTGTATGTTCCTTTCGTGCTTACGGTAGAAATGAATGACATGAGAATTACTCTTAGTTGGATGTGTGGTTCAAAATCCCCGATATTTACAGTAAATGTATAATAGCCAAATTATTATTTCCCCTCTAATTGATGCTGAAAATAATGTCTAACTCTAAATGCATACAATGTTTCTAGTGCTGGGTTTCTGTTAAACAAATGTGTTCATTAAATGCCGTGTTTGATTAAAGCTCGTTTCTGACCCACGATCTCTCGGATAGTGACGGCTTGGGAGAGAACGGCAGGAGGACTGTGGCCGGCAACGTTGACTGCGATCACTCTGAACAGCATTTTCTCCCCCACTGGGAGTCCCTTCACCCTGTAATGGATATTTCCCACCAGTTCCTCATTAGCCTGCACCCACTGGTCACCTAAAAGTCATAGGAGGAATAGTAAGAGAACAGATCAGGAATAATGTGTAGTTTTGAGATTAATGCTGAATAATTATTCACATTATTGCTTACCAGTGAACAGGGCAGGTACACAAATAACACTAAGACACTACGGTCTTTACTCGGGCATATTGGCAAATATGTAGTCTTGACTCTTTTTTTCTTATAACAACTCATCTCAAAAACTCACATACAGTTTGTAAATAGCTGAATCTGATGATTGGTTATTACTGTAGACAGAAAGGTAGACAGTTTTCTATAGCACGCATTAATCCAGCCTCAGGTGGCCTTTTCTCAGGCGGTCGCGAGCTAGTGTACTCCTACAGCCTGGGGAAATGAGAAGGTTGCATTAAGAAGGGCATCTGGTGCAAAATCTGTGCCAGAGCAAACATGTGGATGTGTGTGCTGTGGCAATGCTTTGGGAAATAAGGGAGCATCCAAAGGTACCTCTCATGTTACTCCAGACTTCGCATCATTTCTTTTGCCTTTGCTCGTGTGTTTTTTTTGTTTTAAGAAGCCTAAAAACGTCTTCGTCATATCACTCCTTTATTACTTTAACTGAAGGAATAACCATGCTTTGTCGCACTTCCTATAATAAAATAACTTTTAGGAAGAGTGGTTTAGCAAATTTCAGTCGTTCTCTTTGTATCAATAATTTTTGGGTTGCCAGGATTTGAAGAAGCTCATTGGCATAACTGAGGTCTAATGTGTCTACATTTCAGTGTTCGGTGTAAGGCTTTACTGTAATCACATTACATTTTTCAAGTAATGCAGTAATGTAACATGTTATTATACTAAATTCAAAAAAATTATAATAATAATAATTATACTAAATTCAGTAATTTTATCAAAGTTAGTTATTTCGTAATTTCCTCAGTTATATGCATGCCAGGTGGATAGAAAAAGAAAAACACATGAGCCAAACTTGTTTTTTCTTCCTACACCAGCTGATTCAGCTGTTCAGCTGATTCAGCTGTTCAGCTGATTCAGCTGGTTCAGCTGGTTCAGCTGTTCAGCTGATTCAGCTGGTTCAGCTGGTTCAGCTGTTCAGCTGATTCAGCTGGTTCAGCTGGTTCAGCTGTTCAGCTGATTCAGCTGGTTCAGCTGGTTCAGCTGATGCTGGAGCGGTTTAGAGCTGTTGAGGAACAGCAATATGGATGTTACTTTTTTTCTATTGGACAAAAGAACAAGAGCGCAATAGAAAAGTGCAAACTCCAGGACAGAAACAAATGGATTATACTCCAAACATAACTTTGGCTCTTTGCAAACATCCACTCAACAGCGTGCTAGCACAAAGCTAGCCAGGAACCCAGAATGACGATAAAGCTGAGTGTATGCTGAACCCAGCCCAGCAGACAGGCTTGTAGCCTCCATTTCTCCCTGTTCGTGTGTCTCAAGCAGAATCACAGTGCCATGTAGTACATTATGTACACTCTGAGTTCACTTGTAAAGGAAATGAACTCCAACAGGGTAATGTTGTGTTAAATCCAACATGTTAAACTTTCCAGTTTCAGGAAACGTTTACGTTTAACGTTTGACTGTGATCGTCCCACTAGCTTCTGCCCAACGTGCCTCTGACTATACACAATTCATGTATATACACGAAACACAACAGATGCATTTGTGTGGTTTCACCTGCAAATGTCACTGTTAGCATTTAGATTGTGATGATTATCTAACCTGCTTAAAATTTTTAGTGGGCCCTTCCTTTCTGCTGCATAGCCAAGATGGCGACCACTGAGCGCGACAAGTGTTTCACATGTAGAGAGCTCTTCTACACTCAGCTAGCTAACTCAAAGGTGCATGACAAATCCAACATAAAGCCTTAGAATAAAGTGATATCCATTTTGGTTATACTTACTTCCTTCTTTGCAGTATTCAATGATGTAACCATCAATGCCACCTGCTCCGATTCTCTCTGGAGGACGCCACTTGAGTGCACAGGTAGTGTCTGTCACATCATCTACTGTGAGACGAGTGGGCTCACTGGTGGGGGCTGAGAGAGACAAGAGCTAATTAATACGTTAATATGGGGTATAATGGGATGGGAAGGTAGGTTAAGCTGCTTCAAAATGAGCATTGTGTGAAAAGCCTCTGTTAATTAACCATTCTGCTAATGACGAATGGCAACGCACCAATGGGCATGAAGGGCTTTGAGCTTGCACTGGGTTGGGAGACGCCAATGCCGTTGACTGCAAACACTCTCATCTCGTAGAGTACACCTTCAATCATCTTCTTAGCCTCGTATGTGGTGGACTCATAAACATCAAAGTTGAGCTTCGTCCATCTGGGCGAGCCAATCTTCTTCCTCTCCATCAGGTACCCTTGAGGAAGCAGGATCAACATACGGTGTAGTCGCTAAAAATAGCTCCACGTTATTTACAAAAAACTTCAGACATATTGCAATGTAATAAACAAAGTGGAATTTAAACTTTTCTCCTGGGAGGAAGACATCAGATGTGAATATCAGACGCTGCATGTTTCAGGGGTACCTTTAACAGCAACTCCACCGTCAAAGGCAGGAGGCTCCCATGTGATGATGGCGGAGTCCTCGCCAACTGATGTGCACTTGACGTTCTCGGGAGGGTTTGGCACATCTGGAGAGGCAGGTTACAGTTGGAAATTGAAAGCATGGAGAGATGAAACACAGAGAGAAATGAGAGCAGGCGAGGTTTCGAGCGCGTGTGAGGTTTTTGATGTAGTACAGTATGTAAGGAAACATGCAGATGTGATTTGGGGGAGAACATCAATCGTATGTTTTCACTGATCACAAATTAAAGACATAACATTTTTTATTACTTCTCTATAGACATTGCCACTTAAAGTAACTTTGTAGAAAAAATAAAATAAAATCAGTGGTGATCACAAATCTGTGAGAACAAAATATTCTGTGGTGTTTTATGATTCTTGCTGTCAAAATGTCTTATGCATGTAATTCCACCCATTGCTCTCTATTCACTGCTTACCCTAAAATCCATCTTGACTAGATAATTATTATTTATTATATAAATTATGTCTTGGTCATCCCCACCAAGGGGATAGGTTGATTGAAAACTCTAAATTGCCCATAGGTGTGAATGCGAGAGTGACTGTGAGTGCGACTGGTTGTCTGTCCATGTGTGTTAGCCCTGCGACAGACTGGCGACCTGTCCAGGGTGTACCCCGCCTCTCACCCCAAGACAGCTGGGATAGGCTCCAGCGCCCCCCCGCGACCCTGAAAAGGATAAGCGGCTGAGAATGGATGGATGGATGGATGTCTTGGTCATTCTCACTCTAAACTATACTAAAAGACAGACAAATTCCCTACAGTACTTTTTTTTTTTAATGAGAAACAATATCTGAGGCGAAAGTCTAAAAACATATGTTTTTTTATTATGTAAATTGTACTGTACAAACTGCAACAGCACTCTACCTAAAATTCAGATGATGTGAGTTTTGAAAAGATGGCACCACTATTAAAAATTATGGTTTTATTTATTTTTTAAAATTTTTTACCATGACCCAGTCTCACACTCTAAGGTACTATTGCCCTCGGTCAGACAGAAGTGATAGAAAGGGAAAGAAAAAGGCAAAAGTGAGAAACAGCCACTGACCAACAACCCTAACAAAGAGATCCGCCTTGTCCTCGCCGACAGGGTTAGTCACCGTGATGGAGTATTGGCCCTCGTCTGCTTTCTCCGCCCCCTCTATTACAAAGCTGCACAGGTTCTTCGCTGACTCCACGCGGACCCGTCCCTCAGCCTCGGACAACACCTACCACACAGGCCAGGACAGAGTGCGAGACAGAACAAAAGGAGATTGCTGAAGAGGACGGTGTCGCATGACGACAGCCACCACAAAGACAGGTGATTCAGCCGTCCCACTCTAGCGTTGTGTCATTCTTCTTTTGTGTTGTTCAATGACTAACGGCGAGGCACTCCGACTGACGCAGAACATATAAAATATCTGATGTGTGTGTGATGTGAGGTGAAGGATGAAAGCCATTTCTTTCTCACTTGGTCTCCTTTCATCCAGCACACAGTGGGGGCCGGCTCTCCTGTGATCTGAACGTCAAGGCGAAGTTTGTTTCCAGCCACCACGGTGATGTTGTTCTTGTTGCCGGAGCTACCGGTGTCCAGGAAGATCTTGGGAGGATCTTCCATTGTGACCAGAAGAAGACAGGGAGACCGTTTAGGTTAGGTCAATGATTTAAGGTGACTCAAAGATGGCACAAAGATTGCATTTGCTGGTTTTTATTTTTACATTTGGAGCAGCATCATACTGTACTGCCTAACGCCAAACAAGCAAGTTGTGGGGCTTTCGTCTACTCGATGGCTTTCAAGAGCTGTGAGCATTTTCACCATTCACATTGGGTTTGTTTTGTTTTTTTATCCACTTCAATTTATTATATATTTTTAAATTGTTTCATAAAAAAACCCTTTTGTGTTGCATTTTATGAACAGATCACACAATTTTAAGAACAAAAACAGAACGCAAAGAGCAACTTAACAGCAGCTAAAAAGCAGTTTGTTGTGATTTAACTTCACACCTTTCTGCAGGGACGTATAAATGAACTCCGGGGTACATCTGTAAACTCTGGGGTGTTGTTGCAGGTGGAACAACGTGCACTACAGACATACCGAAGCATCAGTCTGAGTGTGGTTAAATAAAAAAGGGTTCAAAAAGAAGTGCAATTTCAGCATTATTATTTAGTTTTATGATAAAGTAATCCTGCTGAAGTAAATCTGCCCATAAGACATCTGTCACTATGTCGAAAATTACAGAAAAAGCTTTATTATTAAAAAAAAAAAGTTGCTATACTAGAATGTTTCTGTGTTTTAATTGTTATTATTGGCCTATTACGTTATTATTTTTGGTGTAGTATGAGTAACAAAAGAAGAGCTCCGTTATCAATAGGAAAAACTGTAAATACAGTTAAGTTCAGTGACAGGTTTCCAGTCCCTCCGATCCTTTTATGGCTCAGGGAGTACAAACAAACCCTACACATATGGATGCTTGCCTGTATTTGTATAGAGCTTTTACTTAGTCCCTAAGGACCCCAAAGCGCACTGACAGAGGCGATTCTGCCGGACACTGGTGCCACCGGGCCCTCTGACCATCACCAGTAGGCAAACATGGGGTTAGTATCTTGCCCAAGGATACTTGGCATGTAGACTGGAGGAGCCTGGGATCGAACCACCGACCTTCCGGTGAGGAGGTGACCCGCTCTACCACCTGAGCTACAGCTACAGTATCTCCAGCCATTTTTGCATTTTTCATTTATTCATTGACTGACATAATCAAGAATTTGCCATAAGTGACAACAGTTCAGACTCATTCGTCTTCATATATGACCTCCCTTCTCCAAAACAAGAAGAGAAAGTTACTTCTTTCTCTTCTTGTTTTGAAATTAGAGAACAACAGACAGCATGCACACAAACAGTCAAATGTTTTTGCTGGCTACATGGAGACTAGAGATAACTCAGATAGCTGTCACTCAGCATATTTGTAATAATGTCTGCGCTACAAAACTGAAATCCTTGATGTTTCTGGGATAGAGGAAAACCTGATATGGACAGAAACTGTCCCACTAACCATAACTTACTGTTAGGCATCAATCAGGCAAAAATTACAATGATGTCAGCACGTTCACATATCTCTAACGCTTACCGTCATACAAGACGGGATAAAGAATGAAGTTTGTCTTTTTAAAAAAAAAAGCACCTACCTTGTCGTGGAACATATTCAATTTTTATCTCTGTGGGCAAAAATAAAACAGATCAGGAAGATTCAAATTGGCAACGTGCAGTTTGAATTCAGAAGAACCACTTGGTGTCTTTGGTTTTTACGTCGCTCTCACCCAGGAAGTTCAGCTTTGCTGAGAGAGAAAGTGCGTAGCCATCAGGGACAAAGGTATAATCTCCAGCGTCTGAAGCCTTCACGTCATTGATCGTCAGCTTGTGGATCCTGGGGACATGTTGCCAGATGTTACCAAGGAGACAGCAGTTGTTATGACCCGCATTCGTGCAAAGGACAGTTGCCCTAGCAACATACTTCAAGAGACAATATCCCAGAGTGAGAAAGCTCCTAAATGGCTTTCACCTTGTGTGACCGCTGTCGCCTTGGCATATCTCCTTCCATAGGCCGCTCTGATGGAGGGCTTACTGAGAGAAAACCCAGACCCTTGGGGTCTGTTTGTTGTATGTGTGTGAGCATGTGCGAGTGTTTGAGGGAGCGTGTGTTTGTGTTTAGAGGTTAGAGCTTTACAGATTGCAGCCTATCCCCCAAAAATGGGTCAAACAACTAAGAAAGCCCTCTGGTAATAGTTTTCCAAGCCATGTAGCAAACTGTTTATTGTCATAGCTATATGATTTTGTGAGCCTGTGTGTGTTTTTGCTCTTGCCATAATGTGTGCAGCTGTACACGACAGGTAGCCGAGCAGGAAACAACAGCTTTACAACAATAAAACATGAACCCACTGGAGTCTGGTAGCAATACCTTCCAATGTGTGAGATTTTGATGCGATCGCTGGCCTCGACTTCGACACCATCCTTGAACCATTTTCCAGTCACGTTTTCGTCAGACACCTCACACTTGAATACAGCTTGCTCAGACGCCTTCACCGTCAGGTCAGCTATGCTCTGTAGAACCTCCAGCTCCTTATCTGTACCACAAAGATCAATCAAAAGTTTAATTAATAAAAAAAAAAGTCTAATTAAGTGTGTCCATGCAAAATAAGTACAAATAAACTGTCAAAGTTTCTGCTGAATTATTTCAACTTCTTAGTCATGTCTTCCCATTTCTAGTCTTAGTTTTAGGCTACATTAACTACCCATTAGAAACCAAATTACCACCAAGTATTTACAAATTAAAATAGGATTTGTAGGAATTTCTTCCATTAAAAAAAACCTATTATATACCTACGTTGGTATTACTACAGACTAAGCAGCAACCTCCACAACTACATTGCATAAATGTCAGAACTGCAGTTCTGTGAATGAGCACTTGAGGCTTGTGCTAAAACGGAGTCAGTCTACATAGACTCCTATGTTAAGCTGCCTCTTGCGCAGCAGGAATAAACATGTTCACAAAAACATGCCTTTAGACAAATTTCCCCCTTTTATGAATTTGTTTTAGTACAACTTATCCATCGATCAATCCATCCATACATTTTGTAAACCATATCTTTTCTTGCAATGTGTACACATTTGAAGCCGAGACACCC
Source organism: Pelvicachromis taeniatus (assembly GCA_015108175.1). Lineage (NCBI taxonomy): Eukaryota > Metazoa > Chordata > Actinopteri > Cichliformes > Cichlidae > Pelvicachromis > Pelvicachromis taeniatus. The sequence continues at coordinate 19,090 of VURO01020993.1, forward strand.
AAAACCCCCTTTCCTGGTCATCTCGTGGGTAACACCCCCCGAAAGAACCCATCCTACTCGGATGCTCTGACCACCACTATGGACAGTAGCAGCTCTATTCTGAGCCCCTTCTGAATGTCCTGGAAAAGCCCAGAAAGAGCACAGAAGAAGCTCATTTTCTTATACCCACGATTTCATTCTTACACTTACTAACTATAGCTTTCAGCCACAAGTGAATGGTAGGAATGTACTAGATCAGCTGATAAATCAACAGCTTCACTCTCATGCTCGCCTCTTTCTTCACAGTAGATGTGAATAGCATTCCCATTACTGGACGGTGACACAGGCAACACTATGGCTATGCCCATCTGTGTGCGGGAAAACTATTATCAAGTGTTCCTTCATTACCTTGTGGGCTTTAGCCATGCTGGTTTTAGCCACTTTGACTGCAGTACTTTGTTTATATCAGCTTCCTAATTCACAGCTACTATAACTCGACTATCTTTTCTCTGTATTTCTATCCTTCATCTGAGGGGGAAGGACAGAGATTTTCTCACACTATAATCAATTTATGGGACTCGTTTGACTCGCAGCGTGTAAGTGGCTGATATCTGATGCTTGATATCAATTTTGGAGGTGTAAACCAAAATTAGTATGACGAATAGTGTGATGAACAACTGATACAAGGGATTAATGAAATAAAATTAATGATGACATGAGTAATGACTAATTTGTTGCTTTTCATGCTTGTCAGAATGGAAAACGTCAACATGTGCTGAAGTTTGTTTCTGAGGAGTCAAACTGGAAATATATGTTTGTAAACTTTAAACAGCAGCTCAGAATTCGTGGCCTTTAAGAAAATTCATATTACGTACCATATATCTGCTAGTAGTGACCTGTCTCTTATTGACGCCCGTTTCTAATAAACGCCGGGTTTGAGAATGCCGGTCTCCAATAGTAGCCGGTCTCCTTTAAGCACCGGTCATTTTGCTCTTTCGTCTCCACTGATAATTTCATTAAATCCAGAAATGTTCATCCGCTGTTTTTGCCTACATTTTGTGGCCGTAAATACGGTACCATACTGTATTTTACTGCCAAATGAACTCCGTTTACCCATCACCATTCCATCTGAGAAGGGAATAAGAGCCGGTCTCCAACTACCGCCGGTCTCTTTTAAACGCCGGGCCGTCCGACTAATTTTTTTAATAAACGCCGGGGCTACCATTGGAAGATATACGGTACGTAATATTTAATTTTCAATTGCTGCAATAATATAGGATCATGTTGTTATTTGCCTTTCATGCTCCCAGCTTATTTTTAATAAGCCTCTTTAGCCTGGATAGCAACAGTGGTGGACTGGAGGACAAATACCTTCAACCTCCAGCTCTCCCTTTGACTCCCCGCCGTTGGTATAGACGTAGTACGTTCCAATATCCTCTTTAGTGGCTTCATTTATAATCAAAATATGCCTCTTCCCATCTTTCTTTAACCTGTACTTTGAACCTGCAGTGTCTCTATTCAACTCCACTCCATCTTTCATCCTGTGAAGAAAACACACACACACACATCAGAGATACTTTAGCACAGAAAAGAGAGAAAAGGGAGTGATACTTGAAATGTTGGCAATGTTGTAGATGGTGAGATCCTTCAGGAATCAACTGGCTTTGGGACAGTTCAAAATTGTGCAGCAGGTGAGGATTTATTATGTGTAATATTTGTACCAAAAAAAAAGCAAAGGAAAAAATGCATGCATGCAATCATACTCATATCTTTTAGTTTGGCTCTTTAAAAACCTCTGAGTGGAGTAACCACGTCCAAAAAAGTGCTTGGCATACATTTTGATTGCTGTGTATTATAACAAAAAGAAAAAATAACATGAAGTGTTATCTCCGCAGAGTTTGCCTAGAAACGTTCTGACGTTTGTTGTTTGCACACATGCTTTTGTTTCTGTTCTCTTCAAATTGTCATGTATAACAATAAAACCACATAGATTCATTTTTGTGGAGAAGATTATTAGACGACAATATTAGAGGCAATTCCAAAATGTTTAGCTAATAGCAATGTTTCAAATAGCACTTTGGTTGAGCTTATTGATCGATGCTTACTAATAAGGGTTTTGGTTTTTTAGGGGTTTCTTTTGTCATTCATTGCACCTTCTGCACCAATAAATCCTTATTTGAAAACTTTTCATCACACCGTCTTTAAACAACAAACCATTATGATGCTGAAGTGACAGAACAGATCAATCTTCACCATTGCCTTTGGTAAATAGCGTCTTATTTGCTGATGGCACTGAGCCTAATGTACAGTCATAGTAAAAAGAAAGTACAACCTCTGTCAACTCTAAGGTGTTACACACATATTAAAAATAACCCCGTGCTTGGTAGGTTTTAAAATTAGATAAATACAACCTCAGATGAACAACGAAACATGACAAATTACATGTTGTCATCATTTATTTAATCAAACTTAAGCCAGCCTGCAGAAATAGCGTGTGAAAAACTACGACGCTACAAAATACACAGAAAACCTGATTGAAATGTTGTGATGGCAACAAACAAATGTCTGCAGTGAACTCAATGAACCTCAATGAACTCAAGTAACATTGTAAAGTGGGCCACAACTCAGTGATGTGAAAGCCTGATAAAGTCGTACAGAAAACAACTACTTCAAGTTGCTGCTGCTTCATCCTAAGAGCTACTGAGTCACGGGCTGTGCTTCGTTTTTCACACAACGCTTCTGCATTCTGGCTTATTTTGTAAGAAATAAATCATAATAATATGCAATATGTTATGTGCTGTACTTGATTTTAAGATGTAAAGTCTTAGGAGCTGACACTTGTCCTTTTGCCATGACCGTGTTGGTGCATCCTCATCCAAAAATCTGTGTTTCACACTATTAGTCAGTATTTTTTATGTTAGCTTGTAAAAATGTACCATTTCACTATGTGAGCTGCGTCAACGTTGCTTTATGAGGCCTTGAAACTTATTGTGTCATTGGACTGTTTATTCCATTATACAGAGAGTTTTATTAGCTGAGTAGCACACTGATGAATTTCAAATTCAAAATGAACCGGAGGGTAAATTAGCTCACCATATGACGTTAGCGCCTTCCTCAGACACCTCCACTTCAAACTCCACCCTCTCACCCACCACGGTATGAACATCATCCAGCAGCTTGGTGATGGTGATCGGAGGTTCTGCAAACAAATAGCTTTGAGTCAAACAACAGATGGGAAGTGAGTCATTAAAGAGTTACGCTATGTTATGTAAATCACCAACTGGAAACTGGACATATCTAAATCACCGGAGTACACAAGTGCGAATGGAGAGTTAAATAAGTGTGGCAAATAAACACATCTGCCAGGAAGCAGGACTTGAGGAGAGTGACTAATGATTTTCTACGATATCAACAGCAATAAGAATCTGTCATTGAAAACTATTAATTATGTCATAACTCTGTATACATGTTTTTTAGCTTTATTTTCTTCTTTTTGAATGGCAGATACCCTGCTTTAGTGTCTGTTAGCAGAAAAATACGATAGCACACAAAACATGTGTAAAGGCTCTTTCGGATTTGAATAGCAGTATGTTCCTTAAGTCCTTATCCAGAGGCACCAAACACACCCGTTCTGTCGAGGTGGAAGGCACCTCAAGTCTCCTGAGGTGGTGGGAGTCACATTCTGTAACCACATGGTGTGATGCTTGATGCTCTGCTAGCCTCAGCTATTTGTCACCGTCGGCCTCCAGTCCCCCTCCGGACGTTTCAATTCTCTCTCCCCTCAGCTGGTGTGCCCGCGAACTGTCTGAACTACACTCACAGCACCGCAGAAACATGTAAAAATGTGACTGCGGGCATCACAAAAGTTTTGTGAAATGAATTTGATGTGTTGTTGTGCATTTGTCGACATAAAAACCGAGGAATCTATTTCGCTCTGGAATACACAGACACAGCTAGAAGAGTAGGACACTGAAATAACCCAGTAGGTTTGTAATAGTGGCCGTAACGTCAAGTCTGGAAAAAGAAATATGTGATTTGTACTCTGACATGGAATAACCGTAACATGTTTGGAGCCTCTCAGAAACTCTAAAAGTGAATGAATGCAGTAGAAATGTAGCTGTGGCAAAATTTCATGTAATCAATAGTTTATCATAAATTCATCCGTTCAGTAAGGTAGCTGAAAACGCAACTGAGTGAGCTATACATGTTTCAGTTAGGACAAGAAAAACAATATTTAATCTAGCTTTAAGGTTGCTTTTTTTTTTAGTTACATAATCTGTTTAGTGTTTAATAAATAATCGCAAGCTTAGTTTCCAACTGTTTCTTTTCTGATGTCTGTTTATCTCGTATCCCTTTATGTCATCATTTTGTTAGTGTATGTATTTATGTAAGCCTGTATCATTATTATTATTGTTATTATGCTATAACAAACAAATATAGGATAAATAAAGTATAAACTATTTTAAAAATATGTATTAATCTAATATCTTGTCTTATCTAGAGAGAGAGAGAGAGAGAGAGAGATAGAGAGAGAGATATAGATAGAGATATAGCTATATAGAGAGAGATATATATATATATATATATAGAGAGAGAGAGAGCTAGATAGATAGATAGATAGATAGATAGATAGATAGATAGATAGATAGATAGATAGATAGATAGATAGATAGATAGATAGATAGATAGATAGATAGATAGATAGAT
>VURO01020994.1:0-16070 GCA_015108175.1 Pelvicachromis taeniatus
ATCAGTGACCTCCTGACCCAGTATGAACCATCCAGATCCCTCAGGTCATCTGGATCCTGTTTTTTATCAGTTCCCAGAGTCAGAACCAGACATGGAGAAGCCGCATTCAGCTTTTATGCTCCATATATCTGGAACAAACTCCCAGAAAGCCTCAGATCAGCTGAAACACTCAGTTTATTTAAATCCAGGTTGAAGACTCACCTGTTCTCAGCTGCATTTGAATAAAGCCCTAAATCCGCACAGTTTTACTTTTAGCTGACATTTCAAAACTTACCTTTTAACTGCTGATTTTATCTACTGTTCCTACTTTTTTTTTTTTAAATAATGCTTTTTATATGTTTTTGTCTTTTAATGTCTCTGTAAAGCACTTTGAATCACCTTGCTGTTGAATTGTGCTATATAAATAAACTTGCCTTGCCTTAAAGAACAGTTTCCCATCTCAAATCTCTGTTGTCTGCATTATCAGCTTGCTTATTACGCATCGGCCTACCATTGTGTACAGCGCTGTGGGCCGCTGTTTTTTTGTTTTGTTTTTTTCAAAAATGACTTCTGACAAGAAAGTCTCATTTCTGTCAATACTGAAGAAATGTAAATTTAAAAAAAAAAAAAAGATGCCAAATTGCAAATCGCTTAGCTGTGTCTCTAATAAAACCTCTGTAACTTTGCGCCGCTTCACTTCAGCAGCATCAGGTAATGTTCATATGTTGATTTACAGTTTTATAGTTTATCTGCTATAAAAAGCCAGGCCAGGAAAATCTTCATGTTTTTCTGTGTTTTATCCTCAGTTACTTTGACAAAGGCATCTGCTGTGATGCTTACACCTCTGCTGAAGTCAGCTTTCTTTTTATTGATATAAAAATATGGATATGTACTCATAAGTGATATTTCTGACTGTCTTGAGGCAAAATTTCCTCGATTCGAATCGAATCGAAATGGGGGATCGAATCGAATCGGGAATCGATTATAGAAATCCGAGACGATACCCAGCCCTAAGCACAACCAGAATTAATACATAAGGCGCACTCTCGATTTTTGAGAAAATTTAAGGATTTTACGTGCACCTTATAGTCCGAAAAACACGGTATGTTTTAACTTTATCAGATAAAAATACATGGACCCATTTCTCTTGACTGTTCCCATAATTATATGACATTTTCTTTATAACTGCAAATCTGCTGTTCTGCGTGGTTATTAAATTTCAATAGTTCCATGGTCTCTGATTGCAACATTGCTACTAGTGTTTCTTTTCCCAGTGTTGATGGCCATGCAAAAATAGCATGTGAATAAGTAGCACCACATTAACTTTATACTAAGGAGGAAGTCAAACTGGACAATGTGAAGGATTCTCCCCCCCAAAAAACTAAAAACTGGCTAGCTAGCTTAAATGCTAAGAAACACGAAGGTAGCTAGCTCCCTGATTCTCATGAAAACACAGGAAAATGTTTTGTAAAGCCACATGGAGCAAAAAACAGTCCTTTACAGCTTTAATTGTAGTCAGCTGAATCAACTTTGGATTTAGTCCACTGTAATCTTGATATGACTTTTAGTTGACTGCAACTAGACTAAAACTGAAAAATTTAGATGCCTAAATTTGGACTAAAATTCATTGATGTTTTAGACAAAAGACTATGACTGTAACTAAATCAGAAATGTCTGTCAGAATTAACACAGATTTGCAGCAAATCTTATATATGTCCCTGCAAACATTGTTGAGTTACGAATCATTGCGTAATGTGCTCTGGATCTGTTAGAAGCTTGCACTTTTTCCATAATATTAAACAATTTCTGAGAGTCTGTGGGCCTGTAGTGAGATAAAATGACAAGGGGGTGGATTCCCTCCCCTCCCTATTCAAAACAGGTCTTCAAAAGTAAATAAACTCCTTCAGCAGCTGTTTGGATTGGTTGAACTGTATTGACAATCTGTTAAAGTGCAGAAAAAGGGCTTATTTTCTCTTTTGTAGAATTTGACAGTGATAAAACTGGATTGCAGCAATAATGGCTGTCATGGATCAACACCTAGAAACATTTTACTCTGCTGATGTGGACATGAATGGGATCCAAAGTCATGTCTCCCTCTGGCTGACTGCCAGGACCTTCACAGGAGCTTTAATAAATGGTTTGTACCAGCAGACGGTCCTTGGTCTGTATGTGTGTGTGTATCTGTATTTGTATGTAGGTGTGTGTTTGAGCGTGCATGTGTCATTGGGGGTGTGTGTTCATATGCCAGAGGGATTTTAATAAGAACTAAGTGCGTAAGAACCCCCCAGAGGGAAAGAAAGACCAATAACCTACAGTAGTGCTTGGTGCTACTAAAAGGGTTGAAGGAACACTGAAGGGGAGGAAGCAAAGGTGTACTCGCCATTTATTCGCAGCACCGGGGTGCACATGAATTATTCAACGTGACATTCATTCATAATTAACTTTTTTAAATGGATAAATAAATAGACAAAAGTGTAGCAGGGGAACGCGTTATTGCATGACACATATATACAGTGTGTGGCTTTGTGTCGTATTTAATGACAATGCCCAAATGTGCATTTAATAAGGGGGAAAACCACAGCCAGTAAAAACGTAACGCTTATAAAAGATCAATGCAAGTGGAATGAGAGGGGTGGGTTGGCAGGGGAGAGGATGGAGAAGTGAGTTCAGTAGGTGGGCCGCCTCAGGCACAGAGATTGGTAGTTGGACACCTCACACAAATGTAGCAGCTTTGAGACCTTAAACAGAAGGATAGAGATTTTTGTTAGGATCAGCTGGTGTTAGAGAGAGGACACGAACCACAGTGGGTGTGTTAGTGTGCAGCGCATCGTCAATATCCAGAATGCCTGTCCGAGTTTGGGTTAAAATACTGCATTCAGAAAAAGCACTATTATCACCACAGTTTTTCAGTCAATACTCCCCCCCCCCCCCCCCCCCTCTTTTTTTTCTTTTTTTCCCCTTTTTTTTAACATCAGCACATCTCTCAGAAACTGTTGGGAATGAAATCTTTTCATCTTCTCATGCCTGACAGCATATGTTATTCTACATTTTCATCACTTGTCATCTTGAGTCATGGAGCAGCTCCGTGAAAGTGTCACTAGTTGGTAGTTCTTTCATTGTTTTTTTCACTCTATCCAGGACGAAACAATTCACAGGTACTGCTTCTTCATCTCTCACTTTCTTCGCTACAACATAACGCGAGCTAACTTTGGTGTCACCAAAAATTAGTTTGATGCTTAAAGCTTTTCAGTCCATTTCCAAAGCGAACAACCTGTCACAGCATGCCATGAATTGATTCTCTGTTAAAAGGGTTTGAATATAATTAATGCTACCGTTTGCTACTCAGCAATCCAAGTGGATCTTGCCATCACACTGTGCGTTGCATCTCAAATTTGTCTCCCTGAACACTATTAACACTATTTAACTTGGGGGCATTCATTTAATTTGCTATAATTGCTTTAGAGCCCCTCTCTCTATGCTCAGCCAGTTGTCTGTAGGTCTAGGGGGGTGTCAGCCTGTCTGCATGCATATTGCTGCAGAGTTTTTCCTCAGCCTATGCCTAAAGTTGACGGTAACTACTCAGCTAATATTATAGTTGGAGCGGGCGAACACAGACCTATAACTATTGTATTTATGTGATAGTAACGTATCATAGCTGTGATGCAGATATTCACAATAATTGCACTACAAAGCAAGAGCAGAGCAGGAGTCAGATGGAGGGAAAACAGTTACCATGTTGAGGATGTGAGGTTGGCGGGGGTGCTGGGCAGGTGTTGGGACTCCTTAGGGAGCTGGAGGTCACATTACCATACAAAAGCCACTCTGCTGGGTAACCTTTCCAGGCGCTGCTCCCCAGCCAGGGGGGCCTGCGGTCACACACTGGCACTGCCACATGTGCCTTGCCACTGGCCCACACACACATACACGCACAAACACAGGGCCACATGTACACAAATCTCTCGTATTCAGCCCCCGAATACCCCCTACGTTCTCTATGACAGAAACATTGCTTGTATAGTGACATGAAATATTTGCACTCGGGGAACATAAATCACACGGGACAGCTCTAAAGCAAAACAAATACTATGATATGGTCCATTGCCATCATAATGCACACTAAAGGGAAAGGCATTCATGTGGAATTTAGATCCAAAGCCTAACATTTTATCTTCGCCAGCAGTCTTTTGCACAAATCAGCTCCTTTTTTTTCTTCTTCTCTCCCTAAATCCCTACAAAAGCAAGGCTGTTGTCATTTAAGCTCCACTCTATTTACAACTCGGATGTGTCTTAGATGTGTGCGAGACACTACAGTGAGAAACGCGAGCAGCGTACTGGATACGGGCAGCACGAGGGAGACTAGAGGCAGACATTGACTTTGCCTGGAAGCATGTGGAGCATCTCCTGGTAGAGAGGAAGAGTAACTGGGGCGAGAGAGAAAGATTGAGAATGCAGGGAGGCGCTTGGTGGGCAGCTGCAGAGTTAATGTCGATCAAATGGTGGGGGTTGGGCCGGGAGAATGGGTGGTCATATTGATGGACAGCAGCATCAACAGGGATCTCGCAGGCTATTAGATGATGCAGGCTAGTTTTTTTTTTTTCTCTTTTTTTATTGTGGGAGGAAGAGATGAAAATTTTACTGTAGAGCCATGGAATAGCTGGGAATCTTTTTTCCATCAGGGTTGATTTTGAGTGACAGGTCATAGGAATGGAAAATAGTTTTCCACATGTGTGTGTGAGAGGGTGTGTGTGTGTGTGTGCTCCACAGGTAACACATGCGCACCATGTAATTATACTCATTACACGGCAGGCTGTGGATCTGCATGATATGCTAGTAGACACCAGAAAAATATCTGGATTGTTGACAGCCTAGTGGCACAGTTGCTGTGACAGTCAACTACATTGTTTATGCTGCAATTACCAAGACTGAATTCAATCAGTCAGGCCAATACACTTTTTTATTGCAATTATGCAAAAGACCTTACTGCTCACTGTGTGGTGAGACGTGATGTGCAGTAGCTTATATTGATTACTTTATTTGTAAAATTAAGTCTTTAAGAAGTCCCTGTCACTCAGCCTTCCCTGCATCCTGTATCATACGCAAGCACCGCGCCCTCATGAAAATAATAACTCTTTAATATAATTGATGTAATATGCCACACGCAACAATAAGGTATAACATCTAATCACGTTAAGTAGTCATTGCCAAGCTGTAATTAAACTGTTTGAGACAAGTGATTACCAACCCTGATAGAGAATATGAATATATAATGGGAGTGTTATGAAAACACTAATACCCCATAGCTCTAATTGCAGGGCATTTTTTAACTTATATTGATTGCCTTGTGTGTGTTATCATCACATTGACCACAGCGTGCTGGGAAAACGGCACCAGTACGGTGAGATGAAACCCTGCTTGGCTTTGTTCCGCTCCACTACACATTGTAATGTTAACAGCAGGGCCCTGCAGCCCGACTGGGCCAGCGGTGCGCCGTCCTGTCGGCTCACGTGCAGAACCGGAACATGTTCGCATCGAGCCTGTTGGCGAATTTTGCCAACCAGGCATTAAGCTGTGACATTACGCTAAAGTTGTTTAAATACTCCTATATCTTTAGTGACTAATGAATGGTCCACCCCTCCTTTCCTCCCTCGAGCCCATCGGGATGAGAGTCTGTCCACTTAAACTGGAGTGATAGAATTAGCTGTTGCAGCCTCTGGTGCAACGTGAGTTTAAAATGAAGGAGGCTCGAGAGAGAGAGAGAGAGAGAGAGAGAGAGAGAGAGAGAGAGAGAGAGAGAGAGAGAGACGTGGCGAGAGTGCGGCTATGAGCAGAAACGTGGTGTTTCCTTTCCGTTCGCTGGAAGTGCATTGGATTCCTGTGCTTAATGATGTTCTTTCAGACAGCTGTTATTTAGGTAGGGGGAAAAAAGCTGAAATTCACTTTATAGCTGTCAGATTTTAAATATTAATATTTTATGGGGTGGCAGCTGGAACATTTAATGGCAATCAATAGATCACAGCAGGGGGAGATATTTTTCACGACGTGATCTGTGATCTGACAGACATTTTCCTTTCACTCTCCTAATTAATTTCGTCAGACACCCACGGAGACTTGCCATGCTGTCGGCCGGTCTGCTCGCCGGCCACGGCTCCTGCTCTTTTGTCTAAGCTGGCCCAGCTTTACCCAGACACACACCACAGTACACCTCTAGACTTCCCTTTCCTCCCACCTTAATGAAGGTGTTTGTGTAGCTGATAGACAAGCAGCCTCCACTTCTCCCCTCTACTGTATACGCCCTTTGCTTAGGGTCACAGCAGTCTTGACGAGGATGGGTGTTCCCCTATGAAATTGTTCATTTCCCACATTTTTTTTCCTCAGTGCCCTTTTACCCACTCTGGTGTGGAAGATCTGACACAGTGGTTAGGTTTGGTTTGATGCATTTGCAGCAGAAACTCTGTCCACCTTTCATGCTTCTGTAAAAACAGCCACTCTGTGGGGTAGGCAGAGCTTTGCAGAGAAGCTCTTGAGCGTGTAAACGTTCCTACTTCATTATATATCCCGGCTGTTTTCTAAGCCAATCTTCAAACCTAAGTACAACGTCTAACGCCATTCTCTTAGTATTTAATGCAAGCCATTAAAAAAATGTAGGGCAGTTCCCTGAAGGAAAGGGTTTTGTATTTAGCTACTATAAAGCTACTCTGTTACATTATATTAGAAACGGGGAATTTATTGGCCATGCTAGTCTCTTGACATTAAGGTGCAATATCTGTGGTTTGAATCTGGACCCAGCTCCACATCCTCACTTTTCCTGCGATGGTATTTTATCAAATAAAGGCAATAAATATTATGTAGAACTATATATAAGAAAAAAAAAAAGGGGGGGGAGGGAGCACTTCTCACAAGCAATATTAGAGAAGAAAATGAAACATCAAAAAACAATTCAAATTCTTTCAATGTTGTAAGTTGTAGGCAACTGCCTGGGGATCCCCTTAGAGGTGCATAGACATCAGTGGGCTCCATGCTGAGAACAAGTAGCAAGCAATCCCAGTTGGGTGCTGATTCCACAACTCAAAAGACTATTGATCCTGCTCAGGATTTGACACAGTGTCGAGTATCTTTTTTTCTCCTTACCTCTGACTCTGTGTTGCTCCTTGCAGAAAGTAGTTCTACTTCAGGATCCAGTTCATTTTCATTCCCGTGTAGTTTGCTGGATTAAACAGCCTACAGGTACGTGTCAAGTTTAGTCAGAAAAAAATAATTGAATTACAGCATGAACACAAAGTTTGTGCTATTGATTTTTTCCTCCCTGTAGTTTTGACACTTAATTTACATAATTGCCTTTTTAAGTCCCAGTGTTAACAATAATAACCATATTTTTATGGTATGCAAAGTCAGAAATGCCCTACTGTGAACCTTTGGAAAATGGGACTCATTTTCTGTCACGTGTGCAGTTACAAAGGCTTTTAAATGTATATATTCTAGGTCACCCTATATGGCCAGGAATAGCAGGTTCCATGTTCTTACCAATGGGGCAGATCTGAGTTTAGGCAGCTGGATTGATTGCTGAGACGGGTAGCAGAGCAGAGGAGGATCAGACATAGAGAGAGGTTCTACTAGATTACACAGGCCTTGTCTGAGCTCAGGATTTCCTCGCCTTTTGTTGTAGAACCTGGCTTGCGGAATAGCAGATCAAAGCTTCACTCGCAGCGTCTCACGTCGCATCATTTACACATCTGTGAAACGCACATTCATAGAGAAGACTATGAAACCTCTCCTGCATTCATTAATGTAGAACTTTGACCGGAGACAAAGGTTAGGCGCGGGAGCGAAATGGCCTCGCTTTTACAGGCGCATCCACGACGGAGTGTTTGAGTATTCACAACCGCTCATTAATTCTATTTCCACTTTGAGTATTGGTTATTTGCTTTCTTCTTTTTACTCGGGCAAGCTCTCAATTCATTAGCCGATCTGCTGCGAATGTATTATTCAATGCTAGATTGGCATTGGCGAGAGCCGTGTGTTTACCATAGCTCATGAAATATGTATCTGTCGAATGGGCGTGCGTGTAAGCAGCTGTGTGACAGCTCAGTCACGATGGGGTGGGGGGGTTTCTGTGGCAGTCACTCAAGGACAATCCCTTATAGCTGTTGATTGTCGTGTTGATTGTCTTACATTAAAGCTGTGGTGTGTAGTGTAGATAACAAATTTTCCTCAGGGTGTGTTTCTGTATCATGGATAACTTTTTTTCCCCCTCAATTCCACACTGCACATTGAAAGATAAGCACGTTAGCTCTTTTTTTTTTCCCTCTCTTTTTTGTTGTTGTTGTTTTTTGTTGTTGTTGTCTATTTAATGCAAAAGCTACCCGGCCACCTAATTGATTGCTGGAAATGGAAAAGTGCACGCACAACAGCAAACCACAAAGAAAATGATCAGATTTGTTAAAGTAATATTGAGGCCAGGACATCCATAAAGAGCTGTTTGTTAGATGTCAACTGCTGTAATTATAACAGAGCTGGCATGGCTGAAATTATATTGAGTGCCCTAATGGCATCTGTGGAGAAAGAGCAGAGTAGGGGTCGCTTTTCGGGGGCCCCCGATGAAGTGGCTCACCACAAAGATGAATGATTGCTTTCTCTGCGAACTCCCGGGCTCATGGGTTGATTTAATTGAGTTGAATTAAACCTAAGCCCAGGTAGAAATGGAGACAGAGAGAAAATCTATGCTGTCGATCTATAAAAGCCTTTAGGGCTTCGATCTGGATTACGTAGATTATTTTCCTGTCTGGTCACAGTCACACTTCATTCCTGTCAGCGGAGTCTGTATTCCTTAGTTACATATTGTTTAGGTGGGGGCATCGATGGCGGGCGCCCTCGGTCGGCTTTTGATCAGAAGTTACCACGAAGGTGCGATGGACGGAGAGCACGTTCATCACATTTGTATAATCACATTTGAAAAATTTACTTGAAATGAAATGGGATTAACGAAACGGCTGTCTCGCTTTAAAAAGCAAAAAAAGAAGAAGAAGAAGAAGAACTGGCACTGAAACTACGTGTGATATTGCTCTGGCACACCAATGGAGACACCCCTGTGGAGCTGCTTCTGCCATACAGTGCATCTACTATAAATATAGTCTGCTGACTGTAAGGTAATTTCATTGACGTAGTTACCGAATATGGTAAATGCATCACTTCCTGAATGTGCTGAGAAAACGCAGTGCCAGAGGCCCGAAATGGAACAAACTGAGGAGAGAACAGACTGATTACTGACTAATCATAAAACACAAAACAAATGTAACTTTAAAGGAAAAAAAACAACAACATAAGGACTGTAATGCTCAATGTATTTGAGCTGAGGCTCGGGCCTATAAAACCTAAATTCACTGCTGTAAAGCCGGCGAGCCGTGCGCGAGTGATGAACGTCAAGTTGTGTGCTTCTATTGCAGGTAGTGTGTTACGAGCACCTCAGCAAGTCATCCAGTAGCATTAAATGGAAATCTAAAAAGAAGGCACGTTGTAATTCGGTGATCAGCGGATGATTTGGGGAGGACATTGCCGCCTGCCAACAGACGTGAGGCCAAGCTTCCAAATCACCCTTAAAAGGAAGCCTGAGCAAAGGAGCTTATCTCAATGTGTTGGTCTTTCTCTGCTCCAGCACGTTTCACTATATGTACACAGAAGCAGGGGCCACGATCTCATACGTCTTTCCCTGTCCGTATTTGTCTTGGTGTCTTTGCAGTGCTCTCTCTGTCTCTCGCTCTCTCTCTCTGTTTCATCACTGCTTCGGCCCCTTTGCTCCTCTGCTACCCTACGTTTCTATTATGCTCCATAACGGGTTTGTCATCTCCTATGAAAACACCTCCCGTTCTCGACAGTTTCGAGATGGCACATTGACTCTTAAAATGTTATGATTAGCCGACATTGTTTGAGCTTTCCTTTGAGTAAAGCTGCTTAGGGGCAGCAGATAAAGCCATGTCGTAGTATATTTATCTGCTACATTTCAATCCTTCTTTGTACTGTGACAGCCGAGATGATAGGCGGAGAGAAGAAGGCCAGGTGATCCTATCCTGCTATATTAATTTGAAGTTGAGCCTGTCATATTGTTTGCGAGACGGGACTGGAAAGCTCGAGTCCTGCTGCCCAACCTCTCGATCAAACGAAACATAATACACCTAATGTTGAATTATTCTGCGTGCCAGGGTTATATTTGCTTTGGTGTTAAATCAGAGTCCTTCTGTTTCCTATTAAATAATGAAAAGCATGCTGCTGTGTTCAGTGGAGGTGTCACACAAGAGGCTTTGAATGGATGTGGCTTCTGGTTGCGTTCGCATCAGCTTGAAGCTCCACAGCAACAGCTTAGCCAGACAGCACAGGAGCCCGTTTGAAATTACGACAGACCTCAGGCCCAGAGCAGTCCTTGAAAAGTAGTGATAGATCAGAGCGGGTTCTTTTCAGACGTTGGTTGGTCTTTAGAACCTACTGAGGGCTGTTGCTTGCACACATGTTTATTGAAAACGCATGTCTTCTGTGTCCTTTCCAGAGGCAACAATGGAAAATTCAACCACTGGTATTTCTTTCTTTTTTTTTAACTTCATTTAAATAGAGCGTGTTCCATTTTTGCTAAATTAAAAATATGTGTCATACTGTCTGCAGACAACATTGCTAGTCCAGAATACTTGTGTGAAAAATACACACATGTAAACAATAAGGATACCACGTGATCCATGCGTGCACCCGTCCAACTAATGCTCCACCTGTCGCCTGGATGGAAAGGGCACATGTTACCTGGAGTAACACTGGAGGAGGACTG
Organism: Pelvicachromis taeniatus; assembly: GCA_015108175.1. Taxonomy (NCBI): domain Eukaryota; kingdom Metazoa; phylum Chordata; class Actinopteri; order Cichliformes; family Cichlidae; genus Pelvicachromis; species Pelvicachromis taeniatus. Next base: position 10,784 of record VURO01020994.1, read on the forward strand.
TCTGACTCTCCACGCTTGGTTCCAAAATATCAAGCGTTAGTCATCTCAGCTCTGTGTGTTTGTAAATACTAGATGCATAGGGGTCGGTGAGACGCAGCACATCTTTAGTTATTTATTGATTGGTTTGATTTGGGCACTTCTTGTGTGTCCTGTAGAGTTGCTTATTTTGGTGAAATTTCTAAGGAATCGTTAACTTCAAGGAAGTGCTTTTTGCAGTTTGCAGTTTATTTTAAATATTTAGGTCACTAAAAAAATATATGCCATCGCCTCATCCTTTTATTCTGAATTTTCCAAATTCGACCCTGTGGGTTGAGGTTAGATTAGACTAGTGGACATTTAGGTTGGAACGTTGATGTGTGGCTTCTAACATTAAGGCAGAAGACAGCCTTTCCACTGCTACTGTACAACACAACCCAGTGTGCTTGTTTGCATCTCTACAGCTGGAGTTGTGAAAATAGAGTTGCAGAGAGATCTGTCAGTGTGCAGGAAGTTGATGGATTCACGACTTCTGCTAATGAGCCACTTTCAACTTTTAGTCAAAGTACATTCTGACACAAGTAGATCAGGGTGTAATGAAAAGATGGTGGATCGACCGAGGGGGAAGTGTTGTAGTTTTTCGGTTTTGCTCTATGGCACAGTTACTTTGCGTGCTTATTTTAAATGTAACTTTATTACTCCTGTGGGTTATATACCTCCACGGTTGGCTGTTGAAAACTTTTTCTCACTTGGAACCCATTTAACAATTATAAAAACTGAAGATTTTTTTTATAAAATCTACGCATTATAACTTATCATTTAAAACAGAAGAAGCAGGTTTGGGCCTGTTGTCCATTGTTCGTGTATCAACATGAGTATATGGCGGACTGGAGTGAATTAGTTCACACATATTTAACAGTGTACATGGTCAGTGAATACACTGATGTGGACAGGTGACACAAATACTTTCAGATCTTTATTCAAACTTACAAAGTGCTTATTAATGCCTTATTCTGTATAACCAGTTGTAACTCAGAAAATTCATTCAGAAATCTTCTAATTAGTGTTTACTGATTGTAAGTAAATAAAGCTGTTAATGGTAAATGGGCTGTTACACATATACTGCTTTTTTACTCTAAGAATTCAAAACGTTTTTTGCTACACGCCACGTTCACACATCCACACACATATTCATGCAGGGATTTAATTGGTGCCTTTAAGCACTTTCTAACTGTCGCTTTCTCACACACACACACACACACACACACACTCCAATGAAGGGGTTCAGAATCTTGCCTAAGGACTCAACATGCAAACTGGAGGAGCCAGGCATCAAACAACTGGCCCTCTGATTGGTGGACAATCCTTTGTATCTCCAGAGCAGCAACCGCCTCCAGCAGTTGTTGTACATTAATTACAATGTTAATATATGTGTTGTGAGGCTGTGCCTTAGTTGACAGAGCTGCTTCAGTTCCCTGCCTGTCTCGTTTCTGGCTAAAAAAAAACAGCATCTGCAATGTATAGGTGTGGATCATTTACACCAATCAGCCATAACACTGTGACCACTGACAGGTGAAGTGAAGAAGACTGATTATCTCTGGTCCAAGGGAGGAACAGTAGTGAATCAGTGACAGGGTCATAGGCAGCCAAGGCTCACTGATGTACATGGGGAGCAAAGGCTGGCCCCTGTGGTCCAGTCCAATAGATGAGCTGCTGTTGCTCAAATTGCAGAAAAAAAATGATGCTGTTTCTGATAGAAAGTTGTCAGAATACACATTGAATCACAATTTGTTGTACATGTGGCTGCATAGCTGCAGATCAGTCGGGGTACCCATTCTGACCCCTGTCCAGTGCTGAAAGCACCAACAATGGGCATGTGATCATCAGAACTAAAACAATGGAAGAAGATGGCTTAGTAACCCAACGTGGATGAACGTCTTTGTGTGTGTCACGTACCTGGGGAACACCTGACACCAGGATGCACTATGGGAAGAAGACGAGCCGGCAGAGGCAGGTTGATGCTTTGGGCAATGTTCTTCTGTGAAACCTTGGTGTCACTGCCATCCATATAAAAGTTACTTTGACACGTACCACCTACCTATGCATTGTTGCAGACCATGTACCTTTTATGGTAACGGTATTCGCTGGTGGCTTTCAGGAGTATAATGTGGCCTGCCACAAAGGAAAAATGTTTTAGGAATGGTTGGAGCAGCACAACAACAATGAGTTTGAGGTGTTGACTTGGCCTCCAAATCATGCATCTGTGAGATGTGCAAGACAAACAAGTGCGGCCCATGTTGGCCCCACCTTGTAAGTTACAGGACTTAAAGGATCTGCTGCTAATATCTTGGTGCAGACACCACTAGACTCCTGAAGGCTGTGCGCCTTCAGGAGTCTAGTGGAGTCCATACCTCGACAGGTCAGGGCTGCCGTGGCAACACAAGGGGAGCCAACACAATATTAAATATATTTCAGTGTACATTGCTCACCGTATGGCTTATAGGAAAGTAGTGCTACAAGAATAGCAATTCTCCATAATAAATGTTTTCTTTTGTAATAAAATACTAAAAGTGTTGATGTACAAATAACTCCAAATCTAACACAAAATGTGTCCCCCATTCTTCACTGACGTCCTCATTATTTACATCACATGCACTTTGACGATCATTAGGCAAAAATTAGGAAGTTATTGTGGGAAAACTCTTAAAGTTAATGGCGTATTAGTTGTAAATGAAGGCATTAATATGTGTTTTGTAATCACTAATTAATAGAAAAAGCTCCTAATATGCATGCTAATAAGCAACTAGTTAATGGTGAATAAGAGTCGATTAATATAAAGTGTTGCCATAAACCATTCATTCGGGGTAAGAGAAATTGGACCTGATGGGATAAAAACACCAAGCCAAATATCTGAAAATCAGGTTTTTCCAGCCCGTATAAAGCAGCATGAGACGATGCAACATTTAACACGTGTATGGCAAAATAGGAGATGTTTTTAAAGATTGTGACGAATAACAGTTTGTGGCAGCCTAAATGTGTAGAGAATAAAAGAACTGGAGCCAGAGTTAATAAGAACTGGAGCCGATTAATATGATAACATCTGAACGATAGCCATAGTTACCATGGAGCTTATATAGATGAGAATGCCTGAAGTAAATGCATGCAAAACTGTGATACACTCATCACCATTTTGACTGGATTTGACAGAGTTTTTAAGTGCCTTTAGTTTGCATGCATGTGCGCGCACTTGTGTATTTGTGTGTTTCCCTGTTTTACGTGTGTGCATGCTCCCAGAGGGGAAACGGGCTGTGTGGGGTGTTATCTGCTTCTGCAGAGGGTGACAGCTAATCACCAACCCTGACAAACACTGGGGGAGAGGGGAGGGAAGAGAGAGGGCGAGATGACAAATGAAAGAGAGAGAGCGAGAGAGGGAGAGGAGATGGCGCTGGGCAGGGGGATTGGCATTTGAATTCCACTGAGTAACCACAGAGCGATTCGGATCCTGTCATCACATCCTCTGTATGAGTTTGGACCTGAGCTGGACAACCGTGCAGCCTCCCTCCTAGCCCGCTGATAACTAATAAACCCCCATCAGTAAAGGTACACACCGAGATAAGAGGCCGCTGAGAAAACATTGCGACAATTCTTGATGAGTTGAATAAATCTGTGTTTGCCGAGAATGTCAGCAGCAGCTTTGATCTCCTACCTGCTGCTTGCAAATTCCCAGCCTCGTGGAGAATCTGCCGAAAAGGTTCACAAGCTGTCTTTATTGCAAAGCAAGGAGTCTTTTCAAGTGGTATCTTGTCTGCTGTAAAGACATCGCCACACACTTACGGTATATGCTAACTCCGCCATTAATCGTTCCCATCGTCATACGTTAAATGCACGTGTAGATGGGGTTTTGCCTTGCAGACGGGCTGATGCGCGCTGAGTTAGTGCGAGCTGCTGGTGTCGCCTGTTGACACAGAGATCAGAGGGCTGTGAGAGATGGAGAGATGCTGTCGTGAGATGGCGGCAGGCAGGCTGCACTGGGAGAGGGAAAGAGAGACGAGACGAGACAAGGCTGCTGTGGTTTTCAAGGAAAAATTTAAAGAGGGATGGGGGTGTGTTTCCCCTGTCTGTTATCATTGTAGGTACATATAACCATTAAATATTTAGTAAACTATAGAAGGTCACAAATCATAGCAAAATATCACATCATCAAAATTTCCAGTGGGATTTGAATAGTCTTTGAATGCTTTGTTTTGGCGCGTTTGTCGACATTAATGATGGCTCTATTTGATTATAAAAGAAAAAGCAGGGCTGCCTGGTGGTCCGGTGGCTTCTGGACTCCCTGCCAAAGCCAGCGTAGGCGGCATTATTCGGACCAACTGGCGGCTGTCCGGGTGGCCGTGATGGGTGTCATGCTGGGAGCCTCCATACGAGTAGACCCTCATCTGCTCACAGTGTCGCACCTCTTGCCGCTTTGCTCTCTCTATCTGACCCTGTCACCGAGGCACAGAGTGACAGATCCAGGCGGAGAGAAACCACACAAGAGACAAGAGAGTGGGTGGCACATCCTTTTAGATACAGGCATAGCTGAAATCGTCGCTAAATAAAATCAAAGATAGCTGTCAGATGCTTTTACCGAGCACACTGGTTGAGAGCACGCAAATGGCACTATCAGTGAAGAAGTCAAAGGTCCACAGCTACTCGAGAATTGAGGTTGTCATTCACGTCTTTAAGAATACAGTGTAAGTGCTGTCTGCTTAACAGGCACAGCTCACTACCAGCTGCAGTACAGACCAGACATATAGCTGCATGTTGAGATTAATATCGTTTTTCCATGTTACCACATGCAGGCTGATTTTAAACCGCTGGTCGGTCTTGCTTGTTGAGGTTTCTGGGAAGCAGCATGAGGAGTTTGAGCGTTAATGTATCTTAACCACAGACCTGCTGTGGTCTGGTGGTAGGTGACCGCCACACATCTGGGTTTGAGGGCGTGTACATCTGCATCTGTGTACTTGTGCCGCATTGGCCGCTAATGACGGTTGGCATTTGGCCACTATCAGTGGATCGTTAATTAGTATTGAGAGGTTTGGGGGAGAAGCACAGATTCCCCTCTATCTCTAAAACAGATGTGTGTTTGATCCGCTAACCTGTCTAGGCTGAGCGCGCACACACAAATACACACTCGTGGACGCGTATGCATGCACGGTCCATCCATAGCTTCCCTGACATATGGGGTTGGTCCGTAAACAAGTGCCTCTCAGAGTAATATTGACAGCAATATTTATCACAACTCAGAATCAACAAACAACAAAACAACTCA
>VURO01020996.1:0-25234 GCA_015108175.1 Pelvicachromis taeniatus
TGTATTATGCATTTTTTAAAATACTTTTTAAGACTCGTGTGCACAGTCACTTGTTGATAGAAATCGTTGATTTTTATTGTTGCTTTTTCATATTCTGCATTTTCTCGGTTAAGCTCTATAAGTCACCGATCTTAACTCAACAAAATGTAAAGAGGGAACACTTGAACTTTGGTTAAACGCGCTGAGACCATCTATAAGACGCACGCAGCCTGTTTTCAGGCGTCTAAAGTTCCACGAGTGAATGTGACCAAAGATCAAATTTAGGATTTGAACCCCCTCCCACCCCACCTTCGTCTTCCTCCCTCACTCTCGGAGAAAAATATGCAAGCTTTACATTAAAAGGCTACTTTCGCTGCCCTTAATTCCAGCCTAAACGGTTTTTCCTCGGAAGAAGAAATCTTTTCTAAAAACCTTGAAGAAGAAGAGAGGGGCATTATTGTTTTAATCCTCTTACCAGCAGTCATTTTAAGACATTTTTTGGAGGGTGAAATGGCGTCTTGTCTACCCAATCCTAACCTAAATCCCTCGGGGCCGGGGAGCTGCTGGAGGCAGTGCAGCCCAGCCCGCATCTCTCCATCTCAGCTGCATTCCCACCAAAAAAAATGCAGTCATTGCGAGGCAGGAGGAAAATAAAATTAATGCACGGAATTAACCTGAAAGTCGCTGTAGTCACTGCAAGAGGGTGGCCATGGCCAGTAGCTTCTCATCATTTGCATATCATTTAATTAAGACCCGTGTGATTAACCACCCCTCCCCTTTTGGCTGATTTTCATGAGTTTAATCTAAATCAGCTAATATTTCCTACAAACACTAAAGATCATCTCAAGCAAATGTTTAATTATCCAAATGATCTCGGATTTGTTTGAATTATTTTGTTCTTTGAAGGTTGTTTGGAGCTACAAATCAATCCAGAAAGCATCACTGACAGGCAGACAAACGGCAGCTTAATGCCCTTTTTTTTTGTTTTTGTAATTTCTCTGTAGTGGATTTAGGCATTTTCTAAAAATTGATAAAGCAGCTTGGATAATACTAAAATTAAAAGCAGTGAGAATTAGAAATTAAAACAAGTACAGGTCCCCCTTTGAAGTGGGTTTAAGCGCTTACTCAGCAACACATTGTCAGATTAACCCCGTGACGTTGAAAATATCAAATCAAACTTAGACTGTCGCGTAATTTTCTCTTTATATTTGTGCCAAACAAATTTAAGTTATCAAGGTGAAACTTCGTCTGTAATCATCATGCAAGCAGCGTGCATGTAATCATCACGGTCACCTGCGAGCCATATGCTTAAAAAAAAAAGAAGCATATAATAATAATAATAATAATAATAATAATAATAATAATAATAATAATCTAATGTGACAGAGTGTGTTAAAACAAGTACAGCAGCACCTCGGCGCAGCAGTCACCCACAAAGTGAGGTGTATAGAAGAGAGGTGGGGCGGGTGGATGAGGAAAGCGACGTGATTGGCACAGAGAGGAAAGCGACTGGGCGTCCCGGTGACCCCACCCGGAGCGCTTTAAAGGCCGATAGATGGCAGCTCGGCATCCTCCCACAAGCAGAGAAGCGATCCGGTGCACGGAGCGGACAGACCGGAATATTCTCAGGACATGTGGCTGAATGAAAACCCGTAATGAACTGAATAAGATGATCAACCACCTGGGGATTTTAGAGCAGAATATTTGAAAGGCGAATATTCAGCTGAGACATTTCTATAAAGGAGAGAGGTAAGAAGTTTGCTGAACGCAAGTTGGGCATTACAGATCATTTGTCTGCAGGATTTAGATTTTAAACTAAACAAACATTTAAACTAAAACTGTTTTAGCCTTGACTCTTGTTGCCTTCGCTTAGATCGTCTTTCAAACTTCCTGATAGAAATGATTCCCAAAGTGCAGCGATCTCGACGTCTCCAAAAATAAACAGTGGCACGTGTGGTTTGCTCGGTTTTCCTTTAGCTCTGACTGTAAACTTACTTCTAGTATATATTATAGGATTTGTCAGGAGATCCCTCGGCTCCTCTCGGTGTGTTACTCCGTCTTGTTAACTTGCCGTAGGTTAATTATCCCCATTCGCTTATTCTATCCTTTCAGTTTGTAAATGGTAATGGATCGACGCCACGCATACAGAACTACGGCCCCAAGGCACTCTTTAGTAAATGCGGTATAACTCATAAATCCACGGCAATTAGCATAATTAGACTTAAATCAGAGCCCGGGGCATCGTGACATTGTCCTGAAAGAAGAGCATTATGTTGAATTTTTAAGCTGTAGATGTGGAGAAAAAACTAGCAGATTACATGCCTCCAGCCAGAGGCTCATTTAGCAAAATCATACAATGAAACGGCCAAAAGAAGAAGAAGAAAAAGAAAATTAAAAGCGAAAATATTGTATTTGTTACATGGTTTCCTCTCAAAACAGTCACTCACACACTTACAGGCGCGCCCACAGGGGCCCACCTTTTACGTGTCAGACCTGATGATAAATTAATAGTCCTGGATAGTCATAGAAACCTATTTGCACCCACATTAAACAGGAGTCCGACCGGGGATCCTGTTTGCATATTTCAACGCAGACCTGTCACACGTCGCTGTCAGCCTCCAGGCGCTTGGAACTGACCTGGGACCCGCCACAGATTGAAACAAACGGCTCCCACTCGAGGCGAACTCACAGGGAGCACAGTAAATATTTGACCGCAATTGTGCCAGTGCAGACTGTAGAGGTTTGGATTACCGTGAATTCAGAGCGCGCAAAAATAAACCTTTCAAATAATAGTAACAATAATAATGACGATTAAAATATATTCAGTGTAAAACTCATTTTAAACCAAGGCCGTGAATAAAAAATACTGAAAAAAAACGACTTTTCACTGGAATATTTTTTAATATAAATACAACCACTATAATTTATTATTTTTGATTATTATTGTTATTATACAGACTGGTATAATAATTCCTGTTTGTATTATAATTCAGTAACAATTATTTTACAAACATATATAATAATGATAATGTGGTGAAATAACCCCAAAAAGCCACAGAATAACGCAACAATGTAAAAGCCGATATCGAAAATTCTACTTTATTCACTACTTAGGAAAATACATTTGATCTGAAAAAACAGCATTTTGTGTTTGCAAAATACAAAGAAATTATTAGCAATAAGATCTATGGAAACTCTATTTTACGACTTCTCGTACCTGTCAACACTAAACTGAACAAACAGCGTTTGGTGCTGGGGTCTTTAATTAAAAAAAACAACAAAAAAAAAACAACTCCTAATCAAATGTAAAATAAAAGTTACTGATTTGTTAGTTTCCGTGTTAGTTTCATTTTCGACTAAATTTATTTCCTTTCTTTCAGTTTTTCGTTTTACTTTGCTACATTTTTGCGCATCTAACGACACACATGAAGGTTCTTTGAAAACCCTAACTGTATATTAACTCATAAATCATATGAGTCATAAAGTTATTCGCTTTGTTATCCTTTTATCAAATGAATTATCTTCCCTTTGGCGGGAGGGAACCTAAAACTTGTCTTTTACCTGTTGCCCTTTTATATTTTTCCCTTCGGAACAAACACGCAAAAAAATAAAATAAAAGAAATAAATAAAAGAAATGGCCACGTGGAGTTTAAACTTTTCTTTAGAAGAAAGTTTGTTTGTTCCGAGGCCTGAAACTCACAGCAGCTTGTTCTCTCTTCAGCCAGCTCGCCGGTCATGCAGCACTACGGAGTGAACGGCTACTCTCTCCACGCCATGAATTCACTGAGCGCCATGTACAACCTTCACCAGCAGGCGGCGCAGCAAGCACAGCACGCGCCTGACTATAGGCCCTCGGTGCACGCGCTCACTCTCGCGGAGAGACTGGCTGGTAAGACTCAGTTGCTCATTTTCTATCCCAAAATCATCACTTCCTCCCATTGTCAGTTAAGTTATTACATATTTATGTCATCCTGGCACGTGAAGGAGCTCGCGTGAACGTTTGGCTTGTCCCATAAATTAAACTGGTCATGTTTCTTGTTTCTCAACGGCTGTACATTTCAAGACATTATCCTTGAGGCCCGCTATGGCTCCCAGCACCGAAAGCAGCGGCGCAGTCGAACAGCGTTCACCGCCCAGCAGCTGGAAGCTCTGGAGAAAACCTTCCAGAAGACGCACTACCCTGACGTGGTGATGCGAGAACGCCTGGCCATGTGCACCAACCTGCCCGAGGCACGTGTGCAGGTAAAAAAAACAAAAGAAGAAAAGAAAGAAATGCATTTATATCGTTTCGCTCCTAAAAATGTGAAATAATTGAAAGTCATAGATATACAGCTGTTGAGGCAGTCACGTGATGTGAATTGTGGTTTTTCGCTGTTTAAGAGTCGATACTGTGCTCATTCTGACTCACTATCTTATATTATAGTCTGGCATACTCAGATTTAGGCTTTTATATTTTTTAAAGTCTACCTGCCAAGAGGCCCCCTGATTAGTCAGGTGGAAGAGCGAAAAGGAGGTGTTCCTTTCGTAATTTTTTCTCTGTAAGAGATCTTGGATAACACAGCTTTGAAGATCATGCTTTAACCATAATTAGACCAGGAGCAGAAGCATCTGCAGAGGTTAAGAAATGCACAGCGTTCAGTTAGTATGACTCACTTTTAAGGCAAAACTATCACAGATCAAGGCAAAAGCAGTTAATTAAATATCAGAATAGCGATGTACTTTTATAAGACTTTTATACTTTTTATACTTTGTTTTTTATAAGACTACAGTTTTTTTTTTATTGGCGTTTTTCATTATTTACGTGACTATTTGGAAGAGTGACCGGATCCTTTTTATTAAAATTGTAAAAACAGGACATTCACCTTGGTAGACAATGAATTCTCAGAAGCTCAGTTTAGTTTTTCACATGTGCACCGCATCAGGGGTTTTTGATGAAAGAGCCATAGTAGCCATAGTAAATTCTTAACACTTACAACACACAAGACACACAGAGCAACATTAGAATGTTAACCTTTAATGTATTTTTAGGCGTTTATCTATTTTTCTTTCTGCCAGGTTTGGTTCAAGAACCGTCGGGCCAAGTTTCGTAAGAAGCAGCGCAGCCTGCAAAAGGAGCAGCTCCAGAAACAGAAAGAAACTCAAGGAGCTGCCGAAGGTGCTACAGAGGACTCCAAGAATGACCTCACTACTGCCACTACCCTGGCTCCTGAGACTCGCACTCCTCCTCCTCCCTCTTCTTCTTCATCCTGTCACTCAGAGACCGAGAGGCAGGCAGCAACACGGCCCCAGCCTGGCGAGATGAGCGTGGAAGTAAATGTCACCTCTCCTGAACCATCAGACAGCGAGTCGGCAGCTGAAGATAATGCTGAGAGAGAGGAGGACGAACTGAGAGGAGAGACGAGGGTGAAACTCAGGGAGGAGATTCAGGGGGAGGGGGGACTGCCGACCGGGAGCAGTTCCCCCTCCTGTAAACGGCTGAGCCCAACATCAGGTAAAATAAAAAAAAATACCACGTTAAATTTGTCTTTCTTTTGTAGTCTCTAGTCAGTTACTTTATTTTAGAAAATAAATCCTTCCATGTGCAAGATAGTTTTACAGAATTCATTTAAATGGAGGGTAAATACAGAAGTTATCCACATAAAACGTGCGTCGAAACATACTGAAGTGCTCCTTCTTCTTCCAGACTCTCCTTTGAGCTCCCCCGCCTTGCCGTCCTCCAGCAGTGTAACCAGCGGTCTAGCGCAGAGCAACTCCTACGCTTCATCTCCCCTCAGTCTCTTCCGCCTGCAGGAGCAGTTTCGGCAACACATGGCGGCCACCAACAACCTGGTGCACTACCCATCGTTCGACATGAGCACGCCGTCCAGTCTGCCCTACCTGGGCATGAACGTTAACATGCCTTCCCCACTGGGGTCGCTGCCCTGCCAGTCCTACTACCAGACCCTGTCGCAGGCTCAGCAGGTATGGAACAACCCACTGTTGCAGACAGCACCGGGCAACCTCCCAGGAAGCCTCAACAGCAAGACCACCAGCATCGAAAACCTCCGTCTGAGGGCCAAGCAGCATGCGGCCTCGCTGGGACTGGATACACTCCCCAACTGAAGCTTGGCTGCTCGTTGTACGTGCTTGGCCTCTCGGTCAGGGACTACGCTGCAAAACGGAGGCCTGCCAATGGGAGGTGACCTAACACCACCTCCTCCTGACCTCTCATGAACCAGCAAAAGAACTTTGTGTATCCACCCAGAATTCAGAATTACCTCCAAAACCTCAGTAGAACCATCTCCAGTTTAATGTCGAGATTATTTGCTATTCAGATGTTTTAATGATAGTTACAGAAGTGCTTTGTTCAGTCTGCCCACATTTGAAATTTGTGCTCATATAAATTAATTCCACAGCTAAGAATACTTTTGTTTGCTTTTATGTTGATTTTAAATAAACCCAGTTTCAAAATATTTGTAAGTACACACCCAAAAAACCATAAAGCATATATTGCTCTTATCTTCAACACCATCATTTGGGCCTGCAGCTCACTGCTGGGAGCACACGGAAACACAAAGAACATCTCTGCTGGATAGACCTAAGAGAAAATAAGATTATGACAAGAACTCAATGGACTTCATGAAAATCCCATCTGGACTGAAGCTGTGACTGAACAGCACTATTTACTTGTGGATCTTGCTTGCGTTTGACACCACCTGGTCAATAGAACCAGGAAGTTTTAATGCCAGCTTCTATAAAGTCTCCAGAGCTGTCAGTTTCATTCCAGGACAGATATGAAAGATATATATATAAAAGCTTATAATCCTACAAGAACATGAACTATGCATGCTTGTACCCCACTGAAGCATGGCTTATAGCCACATGACATAGTTGACATGGCATTGGCAGCAGGGTAAAATTCACATGTCAGAAGTAAAGCTCAAATTGGTTAATATAATTTCACAACCAAATACAGTTTTGTTGATAGATGTTTTTTGTTTGTTTTTTGTTTTGTTTTTTTACAGTCAGAGCTTACAGGTCAGCTTGCGAGAATCCATTGAGCATTGTAAATATCCTTCAGTATTTGTCCACCTGCCTGGGTAAGGAATACCTCCATGTCTCTTCTTTTTAAAGAATTTAACAGTAAGTAGACCATGTATTTTACAGTTATGGCTTTAAGCAAAGGACCTAACAAAGGAAATGAAGTAAAAGGGAGACTCTGCAGATGAGGCACAGTTAAAAATAATTTTGCACCGCCAACATTTATTTTTGTCAGAGTGAATTCACCACTTCTCCTGAGCCGGTGGCTTCAGCATAAAAATGCACAGGCCTGGTCTCTATGTATTATATGACTGTACATTGAAAACATGTATTTCTCATTTGTTTTAAATGTGAGTAATTTATCTGTTCAATGCAAGGGAATAAATCAAAACATAAGAATGACTTATGTTCACAGCATGAAAATGTCTGTCTGTACTTTCTTCATTAACACTTTCAAACCAGAGTATGGCAGGTATTTATTAGGTAATTAAGTATTTATTAAGAAATTGTGACTTTGAGAAAAAAATAACAATTTCTTCATAAAATACATGACAAAACAAACATTTTTACAGGAAATTTCATTATTTTGCTCTTGCGGGATGAGCTGACAGAAGTTAGCCAAAAGGTGAGTCTGAAGAAGACCAGGAAAGCCATTTACTCTCTAACCAGGATATTGAACCAATTATCGTGCTCTCTCACAGACTTTGCTCTCCAATGAGAGTAAGTTGGCAACAAAACAGGGTTAGGTTTGGCTTAGACTGTGCAGACCAGAGCTCACCTTTGGCTGTCAGAATATCACAAAACCAGCTCATAATAAATTGTTTCAAATTTCAGAAAAATACCCTCACAGCTTTATAGTAAAAATTAAATTTTGGTTCCTATGTTTCATTGAAGACACCTCGATGATCCATAAACAATTTATACACAGGGGGTCCGTCAGCCTCAATGCTGAGGTTTACACACCAGATAGAGGAGAACCTGCCACTTGTTCACTCACTGCAGAAGATTTAATCCCAAATGAAATGACTGGAGCACAGTGTCAGGCTCTAAAGAGTCTCCCAATCCATCCACCCACCCACTCCTCACACACTCTCTTTTTCGCTGCTCCCCTCTTCCCCCACCCTGTCAGCAGAGGTTTGGTTGCACCGAAACAGAATGCTATAAGAAGATTACCTTTGGTTGGAATATCGATGGATTAAGTAAGAATAGAATGAGATAAAATAGGGCTAAAAGGGTTTCTAGTGTCAGCAAAGTTCAGACACCTGTTTCCCCCCCTGCTCTGTTCTGCCCTGTAAATCCATGACCACAAAGATTATATCACTTTCTGACTAGCAAAAGGTAGGTGGTTGTTTTAAAATAGGGCATGGTTACAGCATGCAAAAATCATTTCTGGGCTGCAAAGATCACTCATTCCAATATCCTTGGTTTATTTCTTTAAATATGTGGTCAATTTGCCACGGACATCTGGGTTTTGTGTGTTCCTAAAGATCATGTGGATGTAAGTTATTGGGAATGGTGTGTTTGTGTGTGCTAGTGTGTCTATGGCAGCTAAGCTGCTGAAGGTTTCCAGGAGCTCTTTGATGTGTATCTGGGCAATGCGCTATTAGAGGGATTTTCCTAGTTGACAGCTCAGAGAATGTGTGGAGGAATTGCGATGCCAGCAGGCTAAAAGAATGCTGGAAACAGGATTAGGATCATATTCTGGCAGCTCCTGTCACTTCATCAATGGGCTAAGGTTTCCTCAGTGACAGCCCTCCTTCTCTGCCCGGTTAAAACCTTTAGTGGGACCATAAAAGGGGTGAGAGAGGGGAAAAAACAATGATTGAATGGTGTGCTATGATTTCTGTGCTGGGTTTGCTCTAAGGGCTTTGTGTTGGGAGGTCTGGGAGGACTGCATTGATTCGGAGGGAGGGGTAGGTCAGGGGGATGAGAAAAAGGTTTTCTGGGGGGAGAGGCTGGATGGGGTGGGGGGTGCTTTTGGTCTTTCTTGGGAGTTTTACATCCAAATCCAAACAGAAGAGCATGTGGAGGGTTTTTACACTGATGCTAGCAGACAGGGACAGCAGTTTCGTGTCCCCCAGGGGACGACAGCAGCAGCAGGTGGGAAGGAAGAAAGCTGTTTCTTCACTTTGTATAAGCCCTGCCTGCCTTTGCAATGTGAAGGCTCTTTCACCTTGTGATGGCACAGCTTCTTAAATACATGACTCTTTTACACTTGTAGGCTTTTTGAGGTTAAGATAATGCTTTTGTGTAGATAAGCTTATTTTTGTTTTACAGTATATAGTCTGTAATGGCTATATACGTTATATAGATGTTATTAAAACACACAATTGCATTTAAAGCAAAGTTTGCAGTCTATAATGTAATGGAAAACCATATTTTAAGCCCTAAACCACTACACTTTGGACTCTTCATATGGGAGTCTGAACATTGTCACTGGCATTGGAACAGGCTTGGCACACTTGTGTTTTAGATCCTTCTGTCACTTGAGGAGTTGCTGCATCTTTTCCCTGTGCAACAAATCTTTCATTTGTCATTTATGAACAACTAAGTGCCTGAAATGATACAATATCAAACTATGAATATACTTTAACATGACCTTAGAGAATAACGCTTCTTTGTTAGCAGTAAAAATGCTGCAAACATGAAAATGATGGTGTCAGTCCTATAGACTGTACATAAAAGGTGGACACAGAAATTGAAAACAGGATTTTGTGTGTCGTGTAATACAAATACTGAATAACCTTAGCAAAGTAATGATGACGGGTTCATTTTCATAGTGGTTCACCATCCCAATAAATATAAACTGTGAAAGTTTAAAGAGAGAACGCACACTGAGCTCCACATGTTTTCTTCTTCTGCAACTTTCTAAAGCCAACTTTTATTGTTACAGCACCCACATCACAGTCTGAGAGCGACACAAACTCATGCAATGTGACTTATTTACACATGTGGACATGGCACACTCACACATGGGGAACTGTATAAGTAGCTATAATGTGCTAAATCCTTGATCTCTGGTGAAAAATCTTCAAATTGCCCTTTGAACATATCACACATTCAAGTGAGATATTTATGCACTAAGCTGTATATTTGGAGGATTTTTAAGTGCATGTTCTCTAGTTGGGCCTGAGGCTGTGTTGAAGAATAGCTACTCCAGCTGGGATTACAGGGTGGTCTCCGGCATGCATCTTGGACCAACAGCCACTGTACAGCACCACGAAAAACACCTTCCCCCAAAGTGTAACTCCATACTTTGCTCACCCGTGTGAAACAATACTTTCACAATACCACAGGAGTTTGATTGTTGGCGACAAGTTATATAATGCTAGGAATTACAGACTAGCATGCAAATGCTAAATCCTCCTCTCTTTCTCCTGAGAAGTGGATGAGACGGACTGTATCTGCAGGCTTCACTCTGGCTCCCAAGCTTTGTGCTACAGAGACGCTCTCCTTTCTCCCCCTGACTTGGGTGATAATCCTGACACGCACTGTCTGCATTTTTTACTGTACGCGTTTAAGCGCATTTGCAGAGCATTTATCTCTCCAATGTAAACCAATTTGGCTATAAGGGCCTTGGGCCAAGCAAGGCGCTGGAGGGAAGAAAGGAAAACCCAAACCTAGCAGATGTGCAGAGAAAGGAGGATGGGAGAGTTGGCAAAGATGCGGGGGTTGATGAACAAGTGAATGCAGCAAAAAAGGAAAAGCGGAACCATGGGAGAAAAAGAGTGTTCGTTGTCCGAAGGGTAAGCTTTTGAAACTTGGGATAGGGGCCTTTAAAGCCGATAGAACGTGGATCACTGAATTGTTGAGTCACTGAATCTGAGAAAATCATATGAAGCTCCTAGTTAATCCTGTCATAGTGAAATCAGTGGGCATACTTTTGGGATCCCAGCCCCATCTGAAGAATTTTGGAGCCTGCAGTATTGACAGAGCTGCTGTTTGATACCGCCTATACACCTGTATCAGCTGTCTGTTAATCTGCCTTCCCCTCCTCCCACTAGTCCTCCACAGCATGCCGCCACTGCTGGTAGTAATGGCTGATGAAATGGACCAAGGACCTAAAAGCTGCCAATCTTGCTGCTTCTTGATGTCGCCTGTAAGTGGCTCTGGTTGCAGGATGAACTTGTCACTTTGATCATCTAAAAGGCAGGACTCCAGCTGTGTCAAACATTACTTCCTGCAATTCTGTGGAGCCATAAAGACTATGGGCTCCTTGGTCCCTGAAATGGGACATTAAGACAGAATCATCCTAGTTTAGTTGTGGCGATATCAAGGTGTTTTATTTGCTGGCACACAGGCAGGGTCTGAATGTGTTTGGATGGCTTTTAAAGTACCTGATCTTATAGCCTAAGGTTCCTGTAAATGAGGTGTTTGCTGCTCTTATCAATGAGACGTTACATGAGAATAACACCTGGCACTGTCTTGACTGTGAAGACCGCTGGATGCTTCCACAACGTGATTACAACAGGTTCCTTCTCTTTCACTTACTTTCTTTTTCAAGTTTTCGTGTTGAATTTAGTAGTATTTATATATGAAAACATTGTGGTATTCATTTTTATGACCATGATTTGGAAATGTACAGGGTTTTGTTAATTATTTAAACTAGTTGCTTTGTTGGTAATGCAGATGTATATAAGTTTATTTAAATCCTCCACATTCCCTAATATCAAATGTACGCTCTCAATAGAGTTGAAAACTCGCGGGTTGTCCACAGGAGTTTCGCTCCACCTCCTTCCGTACAAACTAACATAAAATACCTCAAATTTGCTGTTGGACTAATGCTGAGGACATCAGTGTAAACTATCACCTTCTTTCTTTCACTTTTTTGGACAGACCTGTTCAAATTTAGAAAGGAGCTGTGTATAATTCACACAGATTGCAGAACAGTAAGAACTCAATTACAGTAAATGACTACCTACAAAATTTACCAGGATTAAAATGTAATTTTACAGCACGTGTTTTACAAGCTTATGTATACTACAACAAAATACGACATATCTTGTCGTATTTTGTTGATAAGAGGTTTATTGGAGTTTCCCCATCTGTGCACTACCCGGTGTCAAAAAACACTGATGTGATAGCTACACCTGCAGTAAGAAGCACCATGCTCCATCACTTTGCACAACATATTTAATCTTATTTGCTGTTAATTCCTTTCTCCTGTTTTATCAGTGCTGTGGAAGTGGGGAAGGGGTTCTCGCTTAAACCTGGCCTATAGTCCTCAGCACAGCGAACACTTCAAACCATATCGCACAAAATAACAAAAGTTATAATAGAATAACTGAAATAGCTATCGTATTACTTATAATTTCATAATCTAATTCCAAGTGATTCCATAAGTCTTTGAATTCTCCAATAAAAATAGAATGAACAGTACGAACTGTTCATATCAATTTGTCGTTAATTTTCCCCAAAGGCACTGATATTCAACATTTACTCAAGAGAGCTTATATTAATCGGGACAAATGAAAATGTTGATTCGTTGCTGAAAACGACAATTTTTTGAATTTCTAGAAAGCTGCCAATATCAGCAAAATTAAAGTCACTGCTAATGACTTCACACATAACACATTACAGTTTACAGAAATAAATTTGTATCCATTTTCCAAAACGTTAGTGCTAAATAGTAGGTTTGAATAATATTTTTTAAAATAAAACAAAGGAGATATGGTATAACGACTACACTGATAACAATATTTGGCAGACTAACAAATATCGTTTTTAACTCTTCAATTGTGTTTTTTTTTCTTCAAAATGCTGGACAAAAATAATATTTAAATATATTGTTATGCCTGCAAAATTGTATTTAATAGGCCAATTTCATATCAGTGTGTGCGTGTGTGTGTATGCGCGCGCGTGTGCGTGTGTGTGCCATTACTTCTGTCTCAGATCCTGAGGGATTTATGAACAATGTCAAGTTCCCTCAGAAGACCTGAGACTCTTCACTGCCTCTTAAAGCTTAATGCTCCCTGACTGAGTAGCACAGCAAGAGCCACACACTTTCTCTCTATGTGCCTCAGATAATACTAAGAACAACCTCTCAATTCCAGCTCTCCTTTTCGCCTAATGTGCCCTCCTTCCTCTATTGCATGCGCATGGCCATTTCCATTCTGTGAAACAGCACTGAAAACGTGGGTGCCTGTAATGGAAAACGCTAACATTGTCCCTAATGGTTTCCCATCCCAGGAGAGTTTTAAAACATATGTAAATTTATGTAAGCCTAACAGAAACACATATTTACAATAGCACAGGGTAATCACAATATGACGACATGGTGCGCTGGCCTTGGAGATGGAGGCGCCATGTGTCATTAGTCTCCTTTATCTCTTTTCTTTTTCCTGTTATCATCAGTGTAACAATCACTCACAATATGAATGAAAATGATCTGCGCTCATCTGTGGGACAGTGATGGAAAGGCAGAGGTGGAGGGGGGAGAAGGTAAAGGGAGATGTTTTGTGCCTTCACGGCAGCCGGGTGCCTCGAGGATGCGCGTTTGTGTACATGAAGGTAGTTCATTAAATATTGGCACAGTTCAACAGAACAGTGTACTGAACAGGGGTAATTCAAAGGACACGCAAATCTACCTCAAGCTAAATATATGTTAACTGTTAGATGTACAGGAGAGAGCAAAGTGAGTCGTAGTTTAACAGTTTTACATTTTTTTACTGTGGTTAATAATAACATCTTTTTCTCCCATGCAAATCAGTTGAAAGAAAAGCTGTTGTGTGATGCTGATGTCAGAAGACAGGCATTACTTTCGCGACTCATACTCATACAGTTTTTAATGTTTTCTGACCAATTTTGCGTAATAATTTATGTTATTACAATATGTTTTTTCCTGAAGCATCTGTGGCACCTTTTCATGCTATTATGCATAAAATATGAAGGACAGCAAGAATCTTACAGAATATACTCAAGTGAACATGTCGTCTTTTATTTATGACACAATGAGATCTTATTTACAGGATATACTCAAGTGAACATGTTGCCTCTGAAGTCTGCAGCCACTCCTGCGAGGCTGAGGAAGAAAACAGCTTTTACTTCTTGCTTTGTTTTAAGCAGTTGTTCCGCTCTCTTGAGTTCATCCTGCCATAGCAGCGCAACACACTGAACCACCCCAGGCAGACTCACCTCCAGGCACTGCCTGAACAAAATGACACAGTAGCTGGACTCACTACAGTCTTCTGCCTCCATCTACTGACAAACTGTGAAACTGCTGTATATATCTGTATGAGCTCGAGGAGACTAGCAAGTGACAAAAAAATGTGAGAGAATCACCAGAAAAGGAGTCACCATAGCCTCATCTGGTTCAGTTCTCGGTTCTGCGTAGGACGGACCGGCCTTTTACATGTCTGCGTTCAAGGGCCTCTTATATCATTATGAAATCTGCCTGCGCACAAGTGCAGAAAAACTGTTCATTTCAACTTCAAGATTCAAGAGCCAAGACTCTTTATTGTAATTATGTAAGCATAATAAAAATGTCAAAGTATATTGACATATTAAAAATACAAATACAATGCTTATACAGAATTTACTGACATGTTTTAAAAAGTAAAAAGTCTAAATTTAAGAAAAGAAACATCCATCCATTCTCAGCCGCTTATCATAAAATGAGAAAAACTGAGTAAGAAATAAGACAAGTAAAAGTAATCAGAACTCATTGTAATGTAAAAGCCAATATATAATGGCACATACACATTTCTTTGTGTGCACTTTATTTATCCTGTAGGGAATTAGTCCCACAGGAAATTAGTCCTCTGCATTTAATCCTTTCACTCAGTGAAGCAGTGGGCAGCTGTCAATCGAGCACACGGGGCAGTGTGTAGAGATGGCATCTTGCTCAGGGGTACCTCGGGGTAGCCGTTCGGTGGATTTGAACCCCAGACCTTCTGATTATGGGTACGAGCACTCTACCTAGAGTGTATACCGTAATTGTGTGCGGCTGAGCAGTAGAAAGTGCGCTTTACATGAGTTATTTTGTATATCATAAAATGAACATAAGGAGGACCATCTCCAACGTAAGGGTTTTCCGTTTTACCTTTAAATATATCTTCAAGTTTTGTTCATCTATTTGACAATTTATACACACATGATTTCTTGATCATCAAGAAAATACCAGACTTTCATTTTTTAGATAATATCTAGAAGCTAAAATGCTTCTTGCTACACTCTTGTTAATGCAATTATTAGAAAAAAATAACTGATATTGTGAAAACATAATTCAAAATGTTTGTCTAACCTGGCTTAAAAAAAAATACATTTAATAACTTTTAGAACAACATTACATGCTTCCTTCATTATGGAAGGAATGATATGAAGTAAAAGTCCACTGCCTGCGATACAGGGTTCAAACCAAATCAACCGACCTCTTATGTTCCTCTCTCGGGGGCGGATGATCCCCATACAGGTCTTGGAGGCAAAGCTATGGTGGATTTGGGCTGCATGCAGACCCTGGTGCACCAAACTCTGGTATGTCCCAGGGCATTGTTGGAGGGGGAGTGGGTGGAGGTTAATTGCGTGCTTAGAGTAAAGGCTGCAGTTAGCTTGTGAATAAGACTTTAAAGTCCATGATCAGTAAGTTAATTCATGAGGATGAAGGCTACTGGGATCGCTGGTTAGACCCTCTGTTGTTTGCAGGGTGGGATCTGCCCGAAACCTCAATGGGATTTTCTCCCTTTGAGGTTTGGGGCAGATCCCAGGTCAAACTTACTCGCCAAGTGGCAAGGACCCCTCGTGGTCACACAGCCAGAGGGTGACGTAGACCATGAATGATGACCATGATCCTCGTGTCTCTCAGGGGGGTAGGGCTCACAGCCAACCCAAAGAAGAGGCAGGTGTGCCTGTCGATGGTTAAAACAGCAGCCATTGCATCCTACCCATGTCCCAAGACCAAACAGGAGTTGAGGCGGTTCTTTGCGGACCTGACCAGCTCCTTGAGTGATCTCACCCCGAAGGGTGCCCCAGGTCTGGTCCGGTCGAAGTAGCAGTGCGAGGCGGTGTTCGTGCGGGTGAAGAAGGCTCTCTGTGTGGAAACAACTGCTTCACACTCATAATTTCTCCCTCCCGTTTATTCTGCATACTGATGCCTTGAACGAAGAGCTAGAGGTCATTTTGTCCCAACAGGTAAAGAGAGTCGCTGCCCTGTGGTCT
This sequence comes from Pelvicachromis taeniatus, assembly GCA_015108175.1. Classification (NCBI taxonomy): domain Eukaryota; kingdom Metazoa; phylum Chordata; class Actinopteri; order Cichliformes; family Cichlidae; genus Pelvicachromis; species Pelvicachromis taeniatus. The sequence goes on from VURO01020996.1 coordinate 16,153, forward strand.
GCATCTGCAGGAAATTGTCAGAGTGCGAATCTTGGTACAGCGCCATTGAGTGTCTGGCCCTTCAGTGGGTTGTCGTCTCTCTTTGTTATTACCTCCTCGCCTACCCTTTCATCGTCTGGAACAATTTTTTTTTGTTTTTTTTAACTTTAAAATGGTTCAGTTTGATCGGCAATTTGACAGGGGGATTAAACCGTGATGATGGACAGGATGTTCTTGTCTAAGAAAACAAATGCAACTATTTCTTTTAGATTATTAACTTAAATATGGAGCAGTTTATCCTGCAATCTAACAGGAGGGTTTAACAGGTTCACAGGTTATTCTTGTGTGAATAAACAAATGGGTAAAGTTACCAAACAGATTTCATTCATTCATAAACAGATCTGGATGTACTAGTTCCTACTCAGACGTGTAGTGCTATGTGATAAAGTGCCTGAGCACACCAGCTTTAACTGATCACACGAGTCATATCTGGACACCTTAATCTCGATCTCTTCCTATTTTACCATCTTTATCTTCATCAGCACAGTTCTGCTTCCCGTAAAAGTCACTGTATAATTGTTCTTCTCCATCTGTCTCCTGTGTTCTCTTTCCCTGACTTGAAAAATAATATATACATTTTGTAACAAGCTGTCAGAGCGTGAGAGGCCTCACGGGCAAAATAAGCGAATACTTAAATTGCAGGCATATACATGACCAGTCAAACATTTTGAAAACACCTTCTCATTTAATGTTTTTTCTTTATTTTTACTAGGAACAGAGAAAACTCCACTATTTATGACACATTTAGCGCTCATGCACATGATCTACTTAAGTTAATATGTTGTCTCTTAAGTCTGCAGCCTCTCCTGTGAGACTGAGAAAGAAAGCAGCTTTACTTCTTGCTCTGTTTGACTAGTTGTTCCACTTCCTTCATGAAGCGCAAGCAGAGCTCATCCTGCCATGGCAAAGCAACACACTGCACTGTCACAGGTAGACCCTCGCCACCGGTCACTGCCTGAACACAAAAACACACTCCCTTTACTTAATGCTCAGCAGCTGGACCGCAGTGTTCTGCCTCGAGCTGACAAACAAATGGAGGAACATTTAATAAAGTTTATGTATAATTTAGAGACAATAAATTACAGAATCACAAGAAAAAGATAAAAATGTCACAGTAGTCTGATCCAGTTTAGCTCTTGGTTTCGTGTAAGATGGATGAGCCTGAAACCTGCCTGTGTATAAGTGTAGAATGATGTAAAGTTGGAAATTGGAAGATGGAAATTTTGAAATTGTATGAAAAGCTGGTCTCATGGTAAATTCATATCACCATATATTCAGTCTGTCTTCCCTGGTGGTATGTGTTGGTATGTGTTACCTCTTTGAGGAACTTGTCAAAAGAGTCCTGATAAAAGCCCTTATAGTGCTTTAGTTCCTCTTCATCTTCTGCAGTCACTGTGGAAACAGTGACTACACCCGCAGGAAATTTTAAGAGATTGTAGAGCATTGTGCAACTGACAGCAACTGAAATAAGAGAAAATACAAATAGATTAGTGATGATGAAAGATTTTAAGACAGATTCTCTTTTCTTTAGACCTTATACATTCTATTGCTCTTGATGTGATTTATTTAGTGTAACAGAGGCTTTTTATTACTATTTGTCCAAATGTTCTAATCTACAGGTGACTTTCCTAATTGACAGATGTTTTTCTGTTTTTCATACATCCACAAATTCATCCTGTGATTACAATAATGAAAATAAAGAGATAGATGGACAAATATGCTTTTTTAAAAAAAATACTCAGTATACCGTACCTGAGAGTTTGTCAGCGTGCAATAACCTGCTGGCTGGCCCCATCATGGGGGACAGTAGCACATCAATATTGCATCTCCTCCAATGTGCTATTGTCTCTTGAATGTAGTCCTAAATAAAAACACACAAAATTTAGATTGATCCTTTATATTCCAAACATTGGAAACATAATTCCAAAACATTTGGGAGACTGTGTAAAATGTAAACAAAAACAGAATGCAGTGATTTACAAATTTCAAATATTTGAAATGAGAAATTTTAATATCCATCCCACCATGCATCCATTTTCGTCCACTTATTCAGGGGCAGGTCACAGGGGTAGCAGCCTAAGAAGCAAAGCCCAGACCTCGCTTTCCCCAGCCACGTCCTCCAGTTTATCCGAAGAAACAACGACTCGTTCCCAGGCTAGCCATGAGAAATAACCTCTTGTGTATGTCCTGGTTCTACTCTGAGGTCTCCACTAACACTCTCTTACAAAAAGGAAATGTTCACAATTTAGACTTTTTGAATGCAGGATATTTTATTAAAGCAATTTAGCACCAAAAGCCACATCACATAATATTAATAATAATCAAATATTCACATTACTTTACCTACTTAACCTACTCTGGGCTAATGCTGACCTTGTTCTGATCTTCTTGAGGACAGAGGTTGGAGAGAATGGGATAATGGGAAAACCTTTCATATTTCAGACATACAAAACAAACAAACAAACAAATATAATGCATACACATATACACAGATAGCGGAATATATATATTAGAGATGGCACGATAGCACTTTTTTTTATGTCCGATACCAATATAATAAATTTGGATATCTGCCGATACCGATATGAATCCGATATAGTCTTTTAATGTCACCATTATTGTGATGCCGCAGGTGCATTCACATTCCCAGCCACAAACTTACACACTTGCTTTACTTCTCAGGGATAGCTACTGAAAAAAAAAGTGGGCACGTCTATTTTTTTCCTTTTCCAGAAATCTGAGATTAAAGTCAGAATTCTGACTTTAATTCGGACACTTCCAGAGTCACTATCTCTTGAGCCCTCAGATGGAGGCAACATGCAGGCCAGTGTGAGGACTTTATTCTGCTCCAGCATCAGTTTCCGTGGGTCTATAGCCCAATTTCTTGGCTGGAGCCTCCCTCGATTTGGCTTCTGTGGACTGCTTCAGCCACCTTCTCCTTCAAAAAACTCCATTCCCGCCCTGGATTGGTTCCCTGAAGGTGCTCCCAGGTGCCCTCTTTTATTTGCCCCATGCATTCCCCACTCTCCTTCCTCTATTTCTCTCCGGACATTGACTCAGTGTTGTTGACCTTGATCCTTTCTCTCACTGACTTTTCACCCACTTTTTAAGGTTACTTTATTAAAATCTCTTTATTACAATTTTCTTCTTTTCTATGTTGTGCTTGAAAATGTTTTATTATTAATTCCATCACATATGAATATCAAATCACATACAAAAAATACTTCCCTTTATGTTTAATTCCGTTTATGCCATTTTACTGGACCAGGATTTAACATATGAATATTAATTTCAACGTCATTTTCATCGACTTAAACAAGGATACTTTTTCTCACTGTAACTCTGTGCTTGTCAATCACAATAAACTCAATATAACCTCTTTTTAAATCATACTTGTTAAATTCTCACATTATCTGAATATTTGCTTAGTCATGCTGACCAAACATTATGGCCTCAGACAAGATCTGGGCTGTGTGCCATGTTCGCACGGTTTGTTTCCCCAAACAATCAGCACAGAAGCACGCTTTGGACCCTTAGGCAGCAGTGCATTCAAAACAGGGATGATTTTGTCATTGAAATCATTGCTTCGGCTCAGCAGCATTTCCAGATATCACTGTCTGTGAACACAGTTCGCCATGCTAGCCACAAATTAACATTATGCGTCGTCTCAATAAGATCACTCATCTTCCTGCTTTTCCTGGGTGTTTGCCTGCTAATCTATTCTTTCACCTTCTTGCCCCCCTTCTCCAAGGCAGTCATCCTCCATTCTGCGCACTTTGAATCTCAATATTCTTCTGTCATTCTGCCTTTCACTCTCATTTATTCAACCTCCTCCTCCCAATCTCTGCCTCACCCTGTCCGCTCAGAGCTCCATGCAATCCTCCAGCTTCATCTTCACCACTACAATTCTCCTAGTCCTAATTCTTATCACCTCTGAGGTTCCATTCTGCTATGATGAAGCAATCGCCAAACCAGTAGTTGAACTCTATATCTCAATAAATCATGTTCAATTCTTCCAAATGAGCTGTCCTTCTTGAAATACAGCTTAAAGCTCTATCATGCAAACAGGAAGTCATATACGAACATAATCCATAAACACCACCACCTTCTTTGGGTCATGGTATGGAGTCCATCAGTGCTATGGCATTGGCAGCTTGCATATCTGGAAAGGCACTTTGCATATTGCAGCTATTACAACAGCAAGGCTTTGTAGTAGAAAAATCTTTTTTTTCTGAACATGGTATACATTATTTTATATCAGTTTGAATATTAGATTTGTTTTCTATGTAATATTGTGGATAAATATAGGTCAGTAAATTATACAAATCATTACATTCTGTTTTAATTTACATTATACACAACATCCCACCACTTTTAGAATTGTTCTTTGATACCCAACCATCATTAGTTGAAAGTTAAAGTTACCTCAACAGCAGCATGTTGCTTCCACAGATCTGAAACAGACCTGAAAAATAAAGCAGTATGTTGTGACATGCCCATCATATGCATTATATGAAAAAAGAATCAAGTGCAGATGATGAATTTCAGTAATACTTTCTCACCGAACTCCACAAATAGCATCAATATTGGAAGAAAGACGAGGTGACTGCAAAAAACAATAAAAAAAAAAGACAGGAAATGGCACAAAAAATTAGCACTATTCTGGCACATCACAATATTCGCTTTATCTGACAAAAGTTCCAAGATTATTTTCAAACCTCTGCTTGAATTTACATGTGTTTGTCACCAAATGAGAAAACTCACCACAGGTTTTAGTATGAAGGAAAGGATTTTCTTAAACCACTTAGGGAGCAAGTACATAAAAACCTGCTTCTTCAGAGAAGAGTCCAGAAGTTCCCCTTTCCTAAAATGAAATAAATTATGGACATACAAAAATATGGTCTGTTCAGAGACACTGAACTAAGAATTACTATAATAGTTTAAAAAAAAACCCAAAAAGGCACTTCATCATGTGCTTACAAAGACAGTGGCAGCCTGGTGACATTTAGTATTCTATTTTAGTTTATCATGCTAGCACCTGTAACTTAGCACTGAAAAAATCATATATTTATTAGATGTTTTAAGTTAATGACAAGTGATTAGCTGAATTATTAAAAGGAACTCACAGGTTTTGTAGAAAGGTGACAGAACCGTCTGCATATAGACCCTTTATTAATAGCTCAGGAACAACTTGGCTGATGTTCAGTGGCGAGTAAGGGACTAACTAAAGGCATAAAAGAGAACATTAAGTGTGTCAGTGTGTGTGTATGTGTGTGTACATGTTTTGACATCTTTGTGAGAACAAAAAATTGGCATACTACTATACTTGTTGGGACCAACAGTCACTTATGGGGAAAAATGCCAGTCCCCATGAGTTTCTAGGCATTTTTGAATTAGATGACCTCTCTAAGATATGAAAGTGTGTGTGTGTGTGTGTGTGTGTGTGTGTGTGTGTGTGTGTGTGTGTGTGTGTGTGTGTGTGTGTGAGAATGCTGAGTCAAGTTAACCCCAACAGTTTATGTAACATAAACATGAGCTGTAACATAACAGGCGGTTAATTATGATTCAGGACGATAATGATTACGTGTGTGTGGTGACGTCTTACTGTGTGCCCTGCTTGCTCTAACAGAGCTTTGACTTCTCTGAGACCTCGGACCATGCTTGGAGACGGTTGCAAGTAGCCATCATTTTCCAAACAACCAATCCTTAGAGGTTTGGAGCTTCTGTATTTCTGTAGACGAGGACAGAATTATTAGCCCACCGAAGAAAATTTCACTTTTGTAAAAGTACTTCCCAAGTGCTGTTAAATAGAGCAAGGGATTTTTAACGCAGCTTTTTCAAACATCCTAATTTTATTTTGGATGCTTGCATTGTTTTACTTTGGTCTTTGTTCCAATTCACAGATTTTCAATGGGATTCATGCCAGGGCTTTCTGCAGGCCAGTCAATAATGTTCACTTTGGTCTTCTGGAGGTAGTTCTTCACCAGGAGCATTGAATGTTTTGGGTCATTGTTGTGTTGGAAGACAAAGCGAGGACCCAGACCCAGTTTTGCTGCTGACCGCTTGAGGTCAGCCAGCTTGAGGTTTTCTTTCAAAATCTTCACATATCCATCTTTCATCATATTTCCTTCCACTTTGAAGAGAGTCTCAGTTCCAGGCACACTGAAGCGTCCTAAGGGCATAAAACTCCCACCACTGTGTTTTTCGGGTTGTTCTCTTCTTTCTCCAAACATAGATAACCTCACTGTGGCCAAAAAGCTCTAGTGTGATGTCATATGACAAAAGGATATGCGTCTAGTATGCATAATCTTTTTCCCAGTTGTCATTAGCATACTTTAGTCTGGTTTTTGGTTGGTCTGCAACCTTGGAGACAATTCCTATGCAGAGAAATAGTGAATGTTTTCTTTGAGTTTACAATTCCAGACTTGGTTAGGACATTCACTAGTGTCTTGGTGAAGGTCTTTAGACACATCTCTTGCTAATTTTCTTTCCAGTGTCAATGAAATCTTTCAGTTTTTACCTCTGCCAGGCTTGTTCTGTACTCTGTGGCTTTCTTTGAATTTCTTGATACTTCTGACTCCACATTGTGACACTTGGAAATGCTGTGATAAGTTTGTATATCCATCTCACCCTTTGCGAGGATTAACGATTCCTTTTTTCAAGTCTAAAACGTTTTTTTTGCTTTTTGACATGATGCTTTCTCAAGAGACAGCTTTCCTGAGGTTTTTATACTGTGTAAATTGGAAAATAGCCCTCAGTTTTAACTTGATTTTAAGAGCTTTGAACATTACAAATGCAAATACTTTTAAAAAGGTTGGTTTTTCAGGGAGTTAATAATATTGACCCTGGTTAATCTTGTTGTATTTCTGAAATAGTTCAAAGATTGTGTGCAAACAGAAATATTGTGTGTTTTCCTAAAGAAAACTAGTATGTTCAGAACTGGTGAAAATGTAAAAAAAATCTTTTGCTCTCATTAACAAAAAGCACTTGGAAATTTTATAGGAAGACATAGGAATTTACTTGATTAATTTCTAGTTTCTAACATGTATGAATAATCTGAAAATATATAGAAATCTGTGCAGAAAATGATTTTAAAAAATGATCATCAACAGAGGACATGAATCACACAGTACAGGACACACCTCCATATTAAAAGGTAAAGGTGGAATAGTGCGGTCCAAAGAAAACATGTGGTCACAAAGAAGTGCCTGCATGCACAGAGCCAGACTGTCCACATCTCTTGCCATGGGTCCAGGAGATGATGACACTAGTTTAGTAACAAGCATAAAGCAAATGTTTTGCACTAAATGTTCGTTCCAGAAAATTGGTGTAATATTGCTAGACACTGGTTATGTAACTTCATTTACTTTATGTGTTAGTTCCTTACCTGACTTTTGTCCTTGACAAATTGAACGAAAACCCTGTAAACTGTTCATTGTTCAAAGGTGTTAACAAACAAAGATTCAACCTTAATTGTTAATTTTCCATGACTAAACCGGATCTACCTCAGTCGTTTAGCAGTTGGTTTGAAACCACAGATCCCACAGAAGGATGCAGGAATACGGATACTGCCACCTAGATCACTGCCTAAACCAAGTAAGGACCCCCCTCCCCCAATGAGAGCCGCCTCCCCACCAGAGGAACCACCAGAGGTCTTCTGGGGGTTATGAGGGTTCACAGTCTGCCCGTAGATAGGATTACTGCAGTCATAGCTGAAGGTGGACACAAACACAGACAGGTTATGAGTCTTTACATAAAATATACACATGGAAGATGCAAATAAAACTTAATGGTAGAGGTTTTGGTTCTTATATAGTGCGTTTTTATTCTATCAGAGGACTTAAAGCACTTTATACAACTCTCCTCATTCACCCATGAATACACAGAGTTTTTAACTGTGTTATCATTTTTTACAATTTGAATTACTGGTTAAAAAAAAAAGTACCTCATAAGGGCTTGGGCCAAGTTGGTTTTCACAAAGGGAATAGCTCCTTGTTTCTTCAGGACTTCAATAAGCACACTGTCCTTTTCAGCAGGCTGGTCCAGGTTAAAGACCACACCACAAGAACAGTCATGATTCTTGAGGTGCAAATTAAAGAACATAAGAGTGCATCAACAACTACACAAATACCATAACTTAATATTTTGAAAACCTGTAAGTAAAATTCAGAAACCATAAATAATATTCTTATTAAATCTTTAATTTACACAGTATTCTCACTGAGATTGAGATCTCTTTTTAAAAAGAGAAACGTTAAGAAATTGAGAAAGACAAAACAACACAGTATACATGATCACAGATTAAGAAAAACATGTGCGTAAAACCTTTGAAAACTATCCAATGAAATCAGAGAATGTAACATCATAGTATTTGTGCAGTTCATTTAATTCATAGGCAGCAAAATATTTAAAACCAGCTTTTCCAAGTTCAGTGGAAAAACGAAGTGGAGTCAGTGATTATTTATAAAATGAACAGTTTGAATTCTAATACTTAGCAAGTACACTGCTCACAAAAATTAAAGGAACACATACTGTATTGGGCCTGACATGAAATGAATTAAACCTGTCTGATAATTTCCTTGTTGGTTAAGCAGCTGAGGTCATTGTCAATCACTTTCAGCTGTATTGGTGTTCATGGACTTAACGACAGGTGCACTAAAGTGGCAACAATTAGAAAACCCTCAAAACAGGACTGGCTTTACATGTGGAGGTCATTGCAAGTTTCCCCCTCTTGATCTTTTTTGGCTGGTTTTCCACTCGTGCTAGTTTTGGCTTGAGTAATTATCCCTACTGGCAGTATGAGGCGATTCCTTAACCCTACAGAAGTTGCACAGGTTGTTCAACTTCTCCAGGATGGCACATCCACACGTGCCGCAGCAAGAAGGTTTAATGTGTCTCCCAGCACAATCTCCAGAACATGGAGGAGATTTCAGGAGACTGGCTGTTATTCTCGGAGAGCTGGACAGGGCCGTAGAAGGTCCACAACCCATCAGCAGGACCGATACCTGCTCCTTTGTGCAAGGCGGAACAGGCTGTAGGGCAC
>VURO01020997.1:0-17843 GCA_015108175.1 Pelvicachromis taeniatus
CGACGCGGGGTGCGCGCCGTAGTGTTGGGGATGAGGACCCAGGTGCAGACACAGATGAGGAGTTGCAGGGTTTAACAAAAATCGAGCCTTTATTGTGGCTGATGACAGAAATGCAAAACAAAAGGCAAGCACAAAAGCCAAACTAACTAACCTAAACTGGACAAAACTAGAAACTAAGGCAGACTATGAAAACTGTAGCAAACTGTGAAAGACAAGATAAGCTCTGGCGGGGTTAATAGACGTCCTGACAATGTGACATAGAAAACAGAGGACTTAAGACACATGAGGAGATCAGGGAGAGAGGAGACACCTGGGGTAACAGCTGACTAGAATAAAATCATAACGATGACACCAGACATGAGTAAAACTAAACACAATAACCATAGAACTATAAGACTCTTCAAAATAAAACAGGAAACACAGGCAAGGCGACAGGACACAGAACAAAAGCACAGAACCACATGAGGGGCAAGCAGAATCAAAAACATGAGCCCATAAACAATAATAAAGGCAACAAACTAAAATCCCCAGTTCACAGACCCAGGACCGTGACAGAAACAGACATATGAGAAGGACTTAGAAGAAAACATGAGAGGATTACTTTTAATAACCAGGAGGAGAAGAAGAAAAGTTATAGTGCAGTTACAGCTGGTCCAAATTTGAAAAACGAATCATTTTTAAAGCGGGGTCCTTATTCCTGATTATTTGCCTAAATCATTGTGGGTTTCTTCCACCACCTGGTTATCTGTGACTTCAAGGTCAGAGCGTCATTATGCAAGATGCTGAACCCTGCGCTGTTTCTGTTTGTATACAATAAAATCAACAATCTTGTGTAAACTATTAGCTGCTGAGTTTTTGTTTTCCTTTTCAGATCAGTTTGCCTTTTAAAATGGAGTCAGGTAGAAATTAAAGCTGAATAAATCATCCTGCAAGAGAAACTTTGTGAAGTTTCTAACCTTCTGCGGCAGTGTATCCTATAATATGATCAAATGTTTCCGTAGGTGGTGTAAGACAGCCAAATTCATCAAATTAGATAGAAAAATTAGAGTGTTTCCATTTATTTACTTTGAAAAATGAACAAATCTGTGAGGGGGAAAAGTTTGCAAACCTCGAGGATTACCCTTCATTTGAAGGTTAAATTAGAAACAGGTGTTTTCAACCAATGGGTTTAAAATGAGGTGTGAGAGGAGGAAGAAACGCTGTGCCTGTTAGAGTCTGACTTTAAAACCATACTTTACTGCTTTTAAAGTATGGTTTTGTTGTTGTTGTTTTAAAAAAATGCAATTTTATTTATATAGCGCCAAAAAACAGTCGCCACTTTACATTGTAAGGTAGACCCTACAATAATACATACAGAGAAAAACCCAACAATCATATACCCCTTATGAGCAAGCACGTTGGCAACAGTGGGAAGGAAAAACTCCCTTTTAACAGGAAGAAACTTTCAGCAGAACCAGGCTCAGGGAGGGGCGGCCATCTGCTGCGACCGGTTGGGGTGACAGGATAGAGACATGCTGTGGAATAACAACAACAAAAAACAGCAACTTTTCATAACCACCTATAATGAGTTTGAACTCGAGCAGTCCGCTGTAAGAAAGACTGGGTACAAATCAGGAGGATTCAAAATACCCGGTACCTTCCCCAAGAGTGGCTGACCAACACAAATCACTCTGAGATCAAGACGTGTGATAGGCTGGGAGGCCCCACAGGAGCTCAGGGTAGCTCCTAAGCAGCTAAAGGCCTCTTTCACACAGGCTAATTTCATTGTTCATGAGTCCACAGCAGGGCTGTGAGGAGAACATTATTTCTATGTTGAAAAAAAGCTGTACTGCATATTTTTATTTTTTTTTGGTTAAAATTTTTTTTAGTTAAAGCAGAATAAACACCAGCATCAGAGGCTGATGAGAGACAATCGGAGGTGGGAGATTCTTTAGGTCTGTTTCGCTGCGCCTGCAAGAAGCAATGACCTTTGTGCTATGCCAGGTAGTCATTAAGGGAAGACACCAGGGCATGTCTCTGTGAACTGAATCTAAGCAGAAAATAGGTCATGCAGAGGAATGATGACAGCTTTTTGGGAAGTGAGTGAAGGAAATGGCATTTTTTAGTCCCACAGCTGGTTTACTGTGAATACTGAAAGTCACATATATGAAATAATGAAAGCCTGATAATATTGTCTTCTCAGATTATTTAGGGTTTCCTCTTGACCCCCTTCTCAAAAGTCCTGTGAAAATAATCTCGAGGTTGTGTTTGTGCAAAAAGTACAAATTTGATTTCCCTGCAGCTGAAGCTGAACAGGAGAAAGGTAAAAATCGTACATATAACTGTCCCTTATGTAAACGTGTGCCACATGTTACTCAGAAATAAATGCAATGGCCCTTGTGACCGACTTCAGATTGTTTAATTGTTTAATCGCCGATTACTGTGGAAGTTTAGTGATTGTTTATTGTTAATTAGTATACTGTGTTATTATAAAGTTAGGTGTAATATTTGTGCAGTCGTGGCAGCAGTAAGGGCATAGTTTAGAATAAGGGTTACATAAAGCCCTCAGCTGTGGGTGGAGACGTGACTGATAAGCATCAGCTATATTCCCCACATGATTACTGGAAGGGGGGAGGTTAAAAAAAAAAGTCAGCACAACTTCCTCCTGTATAAACCAGAGTTTTACATTTATTTTTGAAATGCAGGCAAAACTGGGACACCATTGAACCAATGTAAAAAAAAAAAAAAGCACGTGTCATTTACTTGACTTACACATATGACTTACATATATAATTTTTCTGTTACTACAAGGAGCTTCTTTTTTATAAAAGTGGCAACACATCTCTGATTCTACCAAAGTTCAAGGCAAGAGGCTGTCAGCCTTACAAGTATGTACATACAAGTCAGTATATATATATTTTAAAAAAGCATTTTGTAACAGGTGCTCTCTGAAGATGTGCAGCCTCGTCTCCATGTGCAGGATTCCCAGTGCTCAGTTCCAGTTTTTGAAGAACTGCTTAAAGATGATGGTCTCCTTCCCCTGTGGCAGGATTTCCACCTGTAGTGCAATGCACATAAAACTTTACTGCCTACTGGTTATATAAGAGCCCTTACAGTTGACATCATAATGTCACATGTCAGATCTGTGGCTGTAAAAATAGAAACTAAGAGACGGTATGAGCTGTCCCGTCTTGGTACAGAAGGACGCTTGACTGGTTTGCGGTTTTGAACATGAGCAGGTGTTAGCAGCAGTACCTGTGTTTTCATGCGAGGGTAATTCATTTGGTCGATGAATTTGTCCGCCATCTGCAGGGCCACTCTCTTCTCCTCAGCATTCGCTCCATTACCTGATGATTAAATGAATGGATGTTCATTAGTTCCTCTATTTAAGAGCTTTTTTCACACAAAGTCGCAGGCTTTCAGAGTAACTTTAGATATCAGGGGTGGTTTCCCTGCTACAAGCTACCGCGATGAACAAATTCCTGAGCAAAAGGCTCCTCAGCACATTCACAAAAAAATACTGACCCGCATACCAAGCAGCAAACAGCTCGCTTTTACACTGCTTATAGGCCAACTGCTTTTCACAGCAGCAGAAACAGGGATGTTTAATGACTTTAATGAAGGTTTTGAATTTTAACTAATGTGATTACGGATGTGTTACATTTTATTTATTATGTAATGTGCTACATTTTGTTATTTCACAACAGTTGCTGTGAAAGACGTCTGTTTCATACAGTCTGGTTTTCAAATGTACGTATTAGCTATTTAACTGGAACAAAGTGACCTTTTTAATGGCTACATTATGTCTTTTTTCTTGTTTTTCTTTCCAAGGTTATTTTTTAAATCAGCCTTGGAGCTGCTGTCACTATAGTTGTGACCAAATTTGTTGAAGGTGGCAGAAAATCTGGACTTCATATGCTTTTTGGCTTCAGTTTTAGCACGAGTGTGGATCCCTTTTTATGCCATCAGAGTGACCTTATCTCCTCATAGTACTGTTCTTAGCCAACAGAAGCGGCGCACAGTGTGCTTTCTGCTGCAGGGTTGGCCGTTTGCTGTGTGTTCAGAGATGCTCTTCTGCATACCTTGGTTGTGTCAAGTGTTTATCTGAGTTACTGCTTCCTTCATATCAGCTTGAAGCAGTCCGGTCTGTTAACTATACAGATAGTTAGAAGTCCAACCAGATCATCTGGAACCAACAACCAAGTCACTTAGACCATCTTCCTCATTTTGATGCTCTCTTTGAACTTTAGCAGGTCGCTTTGATCATCTTTACATCCCTAAATGCACTGAGTTGCTGCCATGCGATTCACAGATTGGGTGTACCTAATGAAATGTTGCGTGAGTGCATGTTTTTATGATAGTTATTCGCCTTTGGTGTTGTCTGAGCAGTTTAGGGATGATTTGCTTTTAAATGTGGACATTGTGAAGCTGTACACTTACTCTAAACCTCGCTGTAGCGCTTTAAGAAACCCAATCATTATTTTTCAATGTGTTCATTACAACTTCATTTCATTAGACATCAAATAAAAGGTAGGTGGCGAGAATGCTGCTTTGATTTTGAGTAGCAGTTCCTCACCTTTCCAGACGAAGACCTTTCCATTGGCGCCGTTGTCCAGGATGAAGCAGTCGTCACGGTTCAGCAGCTCCTGGGCAAATGGGCTCTTATCGGACACTTTGGTCGTCGTCATGGAGCCGGTGGCATCAGACACCTGACGAGCGAGCATACAGTGAACAGTGATGGGAATGGTGGTTTAAAACGTCAGTGCCGTGTTTATAGTTCTGCATACAGAGCTTACCTTGTAGAGGGAGGCTATGTTGGAGGCGTCTGCTTTGCTGTCATCTTCTGGCGTGCTCTCTGGCAAAGTTGGAATCTGTCCTAGGACCTTTTTTTTTTTTTTAACCCCCAAAACAAAACAAAATATTTTTTTAATGTTATAATTGACTTGGAAATAGGAAAAAAATAAATAAAACAAAATAATAAAAAAACAATTGGACAACAAATCAGGAAAACGTATTTACTTTGATCATCTCCTCCGGCTCTTCCCCCTCGTTTGCATCCACAATGCGGGCTTTACCGTGTCGGTCTGTGTCGCGGATCAGCGAGGCGATCTCGCGCACTTTCTGCTTCTCAAAGATGTTGGCTTGCGAGCCGATCCACGACACAATCGTCTGGGCACAATTGTCAACATTAGATCAGCACAACGTGGTAAAAGTGGCACTTTATTTGCAGGTTGCAGTAAAAAAGTTAAACAAACTGGTTATTGTGTAGTGCACACATAGCTCTGACACATTTTGCAAGAGCAAATGATTTGGTGGCATTTGGCTGCACCTCTCCCCGGCATGTCCTCCTTTTGATGGATCATCTCACCTCTCCGAGATCCAGGATGAAGCAGTCTCCCTTGTTGAAGCTGTTCCAGGACAGCTCCACCTCTTTGGCACGGATGTTGCGTTTTCCTTTGATCTGGTATAACCTCTGCACCGTGCCAGAGCCCTGAGGCCTCCTGAAACCCGACTCCACACCACCCTCCTGTGAGGAGACGCAGAAGCATCACTTGGACGGGACTTTCATGGTTGTTTATTTTTTTTAACGTTTTACCACAGGGATTTCTGCCTTCACATTGATTAGTTTTAACAAGTTCAGATTGGTACCTGTAAAGTCACGAGAAGCTCTAAAACAATAAAATTAGCTATGTTACCAAGGATGTAACTAAGGTGGCCAAATCTACAAAGATCTGCCCACCTCAGTCTCCTAAAAATAAATAAATAAATAAATAAATAATAAAAAAAAAAAAATCATACAGTACAAAACATTGTATTTTAAAGCTTGTTGCTACTTGTTTTAAATGGCAGTGCACAGTTCAGTGCAGTCGATATTTCATCATAAACACCACAGGTATGCTGTGGTAATAAAGTTTCAGGCATTTTCAGTTTTAGGCATCCAAACACGTCGCTGTCTCCAGCACCATCTAGAAGCAGGCATGCTCACCTTGTAGCTGATCCCTCGGGGGAAGAGCTCCATAAACTCCGGAGTCTCGAAGCCCTGAACGTGTCTGTGCTGAATGGGGTCGCCACCCAGAAAATTATCCAGCTGGGTGGCCAGCATGGCACAGGCTACCTGCTCAT
This sequence comes from Pelvicachromis taeniatus, assembly GCA_015108175.1. Classification (NCBI taxonomy): domain Eukaryota; kingdom Metazoa; phylum Chordata; class Actinopteri; order Cichliformes; family Cichlidae; genus Pelvicachromis; species Pelvicachromis taeniatus. The sequence goes on from VURO01020997.1 coordinate 6,103, forward strand.
CTCGAGACGACTTTTCACCTGGAGGAGGGGTGGGGGGGAGGGTCATTCCAGTACAAAAACTCAGTTCATTTCAACAATTAGGGACAGACCAGGTTTGGGGGTTAAAAGCTGAAAAACTGCTCTGGGAACTTTTTTGCTGCAAGTTTGACTTATGAGCACCATTGTTCACTCTAAAAAGAATTTGTTCTCACTTTATGGGACGTTTTCCAAAGCATTCAGTAAGATATTGATACATTTGACCAACTGAGGTCAAGTTTGCTATGATAAATCCGCCTCAGTGCACTGCTGGAGCTGCTTCGACTGACGAGTTACTTTCTGATTGTTAATTTGAACTCTCACGAATTCAAAACTTCTTTACTTATATATTTTGTGATGGCAGAGTTGAGGCTGATTTCTGATTATACTAAAGCTAGGACACATTGTGGAAATTAGCCTACAGAGAGTGATGCCACACATTTTCCTGGACATTCATGTCATCTGTGGACCTCTGCCACATCATCGAGCCTCACAGCCACAAAGCACTGTTAGCTCTGCAAATAATATATGAGCACTGCTACATGTACTACCAGACTTACAGTTTGCACCGCCAGATCGTCAGACTTCTTAACATATCTAAATATTAGGCACTGCATATTTGCTTTCTTGCTTCTCTGCACGTTGTCTTATTTCTTGCACTGCTTACATAAGAATGATTGCTCCTAAACCTCTACTCTCGTTCTAGACTAAAGCCAATTTTAACTTTACTTTAGTATTAATACTTAAACAGGGGTCAGGAACAACTGTGGGCCAGTCAAACAGTTTTAATTAAAGGAAACAAACCTATCATCTAAATCGGTTCTTCCAAAAATAGCTGGAGCTGTGGGCATTTATTTTGTTGTCTCTGGTTTCCTGTGACAAATAAGCATGAGCAGTTTTCAAGAAAGCAACAGTCTGCCTCTGCAGAGTTACACGTTAACATACAGGGCATAATTAAAAAGAGGCAGAAAAATATACCCCATCAGTTTCTTACCAGGTCTTCAAATAATGTAAATACAACCTCAGATGAGCAACAACATATTACTCATTAGACTGTGTCATTATTTATTTAAGAAAAACTGATCCAAAGTGTAGAAGCAGTGTGTGAAAAACTAAATCCACCCAATGATTCGGTAGCTTGTCGAACCACTTTTAGCAACAGTAACAACTTCTGTATGAACATCTGTGTCTCACATTGTTCTAAAAGGTATTTCGGGCCATTCTTCTTTGCAACGTTGCTTATTTCATTGAGGGCACTGAAAGGCATTAAAATAAGGTTGAGGTTTGCCTTGCAGCACCTTAATTCTTTTGTTTTCCAGACCTTCTGCTGTAGGTTTGCTGCTGTGCTTGGCATCATTGTCCTGTTGCATGACTCTGTTTCAGTCCAGCTTTAGCTGTCAGACAGTCGGCCTCACATTTGACTCTAGAATACTTTGGTATACAGAGGAGTTCATGTGTGACTCAATGACTGCAAGGTGCCGACGTCCTGTGGCTGCAAAACAAACCCAAATCATCACTCCTCAACCTTTGAGCTTCACAGGTGGTATGAGGTGTTTGTGGTAATCTGCTTCCAGTTGAATCTAAATAATCTTTCTCACTGTAGACTGGAAGGCCTTCATAACTCTTCCTTGATGGGCAAAAACAGTTGCTTCTCCGAGATCACTTCTGACACTTCTCTCTTTGGCATCATGTTAACACAGACCTGAGAGCCCAAAACGTCTGCTTTTATAGATCTGCTCGCACTTGCTGAAGATCAATTAACCAAGTGAATTTAATTATCAGCACCTGGCTGCTACTTACCCTCTTTATTCATGTGGAAGCGTGTGCTTAGTGTTTCACACACACACACACATTGGCATCCTCGTTTCAAAGCAGCAGCTTTATTATTTACGTATTTAATGGAAATGTGTAAACTGTACCTATTTAAAAAAATAAAACCGGTTACACTGTATAATCAAGCGCTGGTATGACCGATTAAAAAACACTGAACAAAACACACAAAGGTGGACACACAAAGACACCGCAGGTCCATCAAGGAGAGGAGGAGGGAAGATTAACAGAGGTGCACGCTTGAGCGAAGAGAGGGCTCTCCAAGTTGTGACAATCAGCTTAGTGTTACCAAAGCACCGGATACATGCTGGAAACAACAGCCGCATTTGAGTACTATAACAGTGCTCCTGTATTTTTAATGCTTCCCTCTGGACTCATTCCCTCATCATCCCTCTTCATCCAGCCTCTCTGATGCAGCAGGTCAGCAGAGTGTCTCGTATGTCATCACCATCAGCGGAATAGTTACTAGCCTTTCAGCCAGAGTTAGGTGTGTAGCGAGCACCAGACAATGCTTAGCTTTTTTACTGGGTGGAGTAAAATGGAAATCAGATACTCTTCCATTGTTTTTCTCAAGGTAAAGTAAAGACTACTTTGTGTTTGATTTGCATCGGGTAGCGTGTTATATAAGCCAGATGCATCTTCAGTCTCTTACCTATCCACATGTGGAGGTCAGCTCCCTCCTCCCCGCGGTTATCTAGCACCAAATAGGAGTCTCCATTGAAGAAAGCTCCCACCTCAGAGGAATCTAGTGGCACCGCCTTCATCTTTTCTACCCTCCACACCCACAGGCCCTGCTGCCGGACCTCTGGGCTGAACTGACCTGGCACTGGCTTCAAGGGGAGCATACTACATGGAGAAAAGAACAAAGAAGAAAGGTGTTAAAAAACAAAACAAAAAAATGGGAAGCTTATCCATGGAGGAGTCACACATCATGTCCTTTAAAGAAGGAAGAAGAAACAGGAAGTGGTTAAACGGTGTTGTGTCACTTGCTCCACATGGGAGCTTGTGCACAGATTTGGCTGGAATAAGTAGAAATAAAAGAGGAAGTTGAAGCCACAGTGTGTCTAAATTGAGCGGCTTGACGTGACATTTCTTGTCTACTGAGGCTGGGCGACTGAACGAATATATCGACTATTATCGTTACAAGGACGATTTATTTATTTGCCCATAAGTAAGTTTGCTATAATGTTGGTTGAAGCTAACATAAGCAGTCAACAGAAAAGAAACAGAAAATAACAAAATCATTTTATTTAAATAAAAAAAAGACCCAACAAAGAGAAACTGCCCCCCGATCTTTAAATTAAAGTGACTTATAAGTCAACAAGGTAGATTTGGCGCGTCTCAAATAAATAAATACATAAATATATAATCCAATTATCCAGGTGTTAGCAGTGTGCGCAGGTGGTTATTACCAGCGGTGCTGAGGACGCGTTCTGAAGGTGTGCTTGTGGCTGGTTACACAGATATTTCTGTGTAACCATGTGTGACATCAATGGGAAACGTTGTTCATACATTTTCGTCTATGACCTCTTCGCTGAGGCAACAGTCCATTTCTGCGCCTTCTCCTCCAGTGTGCAATTTGGCAATTACTTCCCCATGTTTGGACTTATGCGTTCGCGCAAATCAGTCCGTTCCTGATTACATTGCTCCGCCCAACAAAAAGTCTGCGCATTCGCAAATATATCGCCTATCGTAGTTTATCGGACTAACGATTGTTCGTTGGAAAATTTTTACATATCGCCCAACCTTATTGTCTACACCTCAAAGGTGTCTAAATTCTCACTAGACACACAGTCCTCTCCACACCAAAGTTGAAGGTACATTTCTGAAAGTATCTGGAGGTTGTTTGATTCGTTCTTACCGCAATTGCAGCAGAACAGAGGCTGTGATGAAAGTAATTACACATTCGGCAGACACAAAGTGTGGGTTGTGTTGCTGTGTAAGGACCCACAAGCTACATGACTTTTATGCAACACGACACCAATGCAGCCGTAGTGCCACTGCACAAAAACAGTTCATGTCGCAGGCGGGAATGAGGCCAGCTTGGACTCACGTACTCGTGCCTCTTTTGTTTTTCATTGGCAACAAAAAATGTGTGCTTTTTGGTAGTACACAAACAAGTGTGTCACCCAACCAGACGCCCACATCTTCCTGTCTTCAGTTGTTTTTTCTGGTTTTTCTCTTTGCATGAGAGCAGACGGTTAGCCTTGTAGGGGGATCGGATCACCACCATCACCACCTTTCATTTCATTATCTCTCACTGTGCCCTACAGTGCTTTTACATTGCTTTTTTTTTTAATTGTTTGTATCTATTAAGGCTTCAGGCCCCCCATGACCCAGAATTGGACAAGTGGAAAATGAAGAGATGGATGATGTTTGTCCCCTTTATGATATGTGTACTCTACATTTCTAACCTAATCGTCTGTGTTCTTACGCTTTTCAGTGTTATCCAGGTCACAGTGGTGGGGGTACTGGAGCCTATTCAAACTGCCATAGAGCGAGGAGTGGGGAACACCCTGGACAGGTTGCCAGTCTTATTGCCAACATACGTATCGCAAACTTTATCTACTGAAAAAGTACAAGAGATATGTTGAAATCTCTGGGACAGTGGCCATTTTTTTAGTTTAGGAGTGAACTTTCACATGATGAGAATGATATTGTTTAAGCAGAAAAACAAAAACTGTAACTTAAGTGATGGCCAGCTTCCTTGCTCTACAGTTTTCAGCAAGATCTTCTGGATGAAGGACAGACCATGTTGAAATCGACTTTGTTGCATTGATGATTTAGGACTAAATAAGGTGTAAACAAAATTATTAACAATTACTTTTGCAATAACTCACAGGAGAAGGACACAGAGGTCAAAATCCAGGTTTTAATCCAAGGAGGCAAACGCAGAAGGTAAGGTTGATAAAACACACCAATCGCCACTCACAAGTACGTCCTTAAAAGCTAAGAATGGATGAGGAACAAAGAAAATAAAAAGGGGAACTTGAAGGTCGGTGACGTCGTAGCTCATCAGACCCACGGTCAACCACATTTCACAGGTTACTGTGTGAAATACAGAATGAAAGTAACACAAACGAGTGAGTGTTAGAATCCACTGAGATGTCATTCACCACCAAAGTATAATTAGTAGTAACCATGGCTGTAAAAAGCCAAAGTCAAAATTCTTTCCTTACAATTTTGTAAAACTGTATGAACCTTAAGCATCTCATGTATCTGATTTTGTTGAATGGTTTGGCTGTAATATTTGCTGAAATTGTAAATAGTATGGATGAAGGTAATGCTGTCGAAAGAATATAAAAAGTGCTGTAAAATGACAAAGTTGATGTGATCCCTGTGAGTTTCACTAAAATGAGATCAAGCAGAGATTCTTGTGAATTGCGAATAAAAGGATGACGCAGGCATCATGAACCGAACAACACTGATTATCGCTTCAACATGGCCCCTGTTAGTGAGTGGAAAATTTTCTGCACAAACATGTGTTAGAAGCTGGAAAAATGGGCAAGTGTAACGAGTTCAGCAAGTTTGATTAATGCCAAACTGTGATGCTCGACGACTGGGTCAGAGCATCTCCAAAACTGCGGCTCTTGTGGGGTGTTCCCATTCTGCAGTGGTCAATATCTATTAAAAGTGATCCAAGTAAGGAAGAGTGGTGAACCAGTAACAGGGTCATATCAAACAGGCGAGCTGATGTAGTTCAGATTGCCTAAAAATGTAATGCTGGTTCTGATAGAATGGTGTCAGAGTACACACGTCAGGATGTCCATGCTGACCCCTGTCCACCACCAAAAGCACCAACAAAGAGCACGTGAGCATCAGAACAGGACCACGGAGACATGAAAGAAGGTGGCCTGGACTCCATTTACATACAGGGAATTTTCATATATTTCACTGAAGAGGTATGTGCCACCCTGCCTAGAACTTCTGCCCCTCCTTTAGCCCTCATGTAAAATTTTCTAGATCCTCCACTGTGTCTTTCAGCAGGATAATGCCACAAAGCAGAAATGGTTCAGGAATGGTTTGAGGAGCACAACAACAAGCTTGAGGTGTTGACTTGGCCTCCAAATTCCACACTTCTCAATCCAGTGGAGCATCTGTGGGACGTGCTGGACAAACAAACCCGATCAATGGAGGCCCCACCTCAAAACTTACAGGATTTAAAGGGTCTGTTGCTAACAAACAGGTGCAGATACCACAGCACACCTTCAGAGGTCGAGTGGAGTCCATAGTCAGGGCTGTTTTGGCATCAAAATGGGACCAACACAATATTATATTGTTATGCCTGACTGGTGTGTACTAAGCAGACTGATTTCCTAACTGACCACAGGCGTGGCACAAAAGGGTGGGAAACAGAACAAAGACACACAGAGACTTCAAAATAAAACATGAAGTGGCTAAACAGAAGGTCACGATGATCCAAACGGTTTCAATGGCCAAAAATCAACTTTCAAGATGGCAAAAGAGCCGACTGATACATTTGAGTGTAGATGATGAGCGAGAAGAAAGACTTCCTGAGCTTTTATATAATCATTATAATATTGATGCATGCGGATGTATATCTGCAGTTTTGCATATTCATCATCAACTTTATCATAAAAATGTTTCAGCAGTGTCAAGAAGCAGTGGGTTTTTTTTTTCTCTTGTGATACAACTAATTTAAAAACAGGGTGGTTTTATCATACAGTCAGAGTGTGCTCCAACAAGCATAAACATCTGCTACAAAAAACACGGGTGGAGCACTTTCACTTTCACACGTTCTTTCAGCTCTATTATCATATAATTAACTAGTTTTTGTTTTAACTATGCTGCTACAGGGGCAACCGGCAGATAAAGGAAGTCTGGAAAACAAGCAATTAGCTTAAGTATAGGGATTAGAGTCAAGTGATGATCCAGCTGCTCCCAGCTCTACTGCGTTATGTTTTATAAAAAACTCATTAGGCAGCAGAAAATAGCGCATCTATCAATGCTGACTATCAGCACTGTGGTCATACTAACAGGATGTCAAATTTGCCATCATTTTTGTAAACTGTCAATCGAGCAAACAGCGCAGTGAAGTGAGCATTTGAACATATAGACTGAGTTGTGTAGAGGGGGTGCAGGGAAACGGAGAAAGGCGGCACATGCAGAGGCCACTGGGTTAAGGTTACAGTGCTTGAACAGCCGCTTGAAGAGTAAGTAAGGAGGCACAAATAAAAGCACCGGTCCACTTAACTGTATGATCTCCTCTGGTACCTCCGGCATGCTGTCTGACTCCAGGTCCATTCTGCGTGTCCACTGGAGTGTGTGTCGTGTGTTTGAGGTTGTGTGATATCGAGGGGTCTGACGAGGAGTAGTGCTTGAGTTCACCTGGCCTTGTTAGCTTATATGTGGAAGGTAACTGAAGCCGGAGTGATGAAAGCCTACCTGAGGCCCGAAGACAGGACGCTGCGTGTGTGTGGAGGCGGGGAGAGTCGGGTTCCTGGTTTCCTGGCTAAAGCTAAACACCAAGCTGATAATTACAGTGAGAGCGAGCTGCTGGCTTCTTTGTCTTTCCACTGTTTCCCCGTCCTCTATCGCCATCTCTTCCCCTTGTCCCCGTTTGCCCTCTTTAAAATAGGACTGAGGGGCCGGGCATCTGGATCTGGAGCATTCAGGTGTGTTAACACAATGTCACAGTCTGATCAGGAGCGTACGTCCCAGCAAATTTTACCCCATGACCAGGTCCAAAAGCTACATGTCAGACTCTACCGGCCTCAGTTAGCATGGTAAATGCTACAGTTGATGCCAGTATAAAAACACTGAACAGGCTGCCAGGGGAAAGTGGAACTACTCTGTACACCAGGGGTCACCAACCTGGTGCCCCTGCTGTATACAAAAGTATACTAGAGTAGATGTGAGGCTATCTGTCCGACAGCTAAAGCTAATGTGGTTCATGCAAGAGGACAATGATCCCAAGCACAGCAGTAAATCTCTAAGAGAACAGCTGAAAAGGAAAATGATCAAGATGCTGCAGTGGCCCACGTGCAACCACTCAAGTGACTTCATTACAATGAGTCCAATTTACTGAAGTTACAAACAATAAATAAGTACGTGCACAAAAATTAGTCGGTTTCATGAAACAATGTGTACGAGGTCGTGATAAAACTTAAAGAACGGCGTCTCAGGAGGAAGTCTTGAAAGGGGCACCTTTTTAGTTACTGCGTCATGCTTAATTTTTTAATGACAATATAAATAATAACATAGAGAGAGTAACCTCCGAACTACAATTTGACTTTTCAAAACTAGATCTGAAGCTAAGCTCATTTTTAGATTACAAGCGAATGGTTGTATGTCTATATGTGTTAGCACTGCGACAGACTGGTGACCTGTCCCGGGTGTACCCTGCCCCTCGCCCCAAGACAGCTGGGATAGGCTCGAGCGCCCCCGGCAACCCTGAAAAGGATAAACGGAGCGAATGGATGGATGATTTCATTTGTGAGCAAGCAAGAGAGCAAGAAAAACAACTTTTCCCAGACTGAAACAGCAGAGAGGACCTGTTTGGTTTGATGGAGTAAAATGAGCTGTTTGATGCACAAGCACTGAAAATTTAGGCTAAAAGGAACTAGCAAGGTAAATTTTAAGATTTTAACTAGTACATAAACACAGAGTGTATTTTCAGTCAGTAATGATACAAACATAAAGAGTGAAATAAACTTAAAAACAATAATGCAAAAATCATCTTTCATGGGCCTTCCATCCGCAGCACAATTCTTAAAACTAATGTTGAGTATTTTTAAAGCAGTAGTTTCTCCTCTGGTCTATTTAATACAGAACATAATACCTCACCACTGTGATCTCTAAAATCTAGTCTTTTGCAGAGAAACAAGCAAAACCAACTAAAGACGAGTTGCAGAGGAGAAAACGAGGTTGCTCGAGGGGTTAAAACGGTAAAAACGCAAAGATGCCCTCCTGGCCTTGTCCACTGAAGCATCAAGTGGCGCCTTGTTAGATGGAGAGGAGAGCCGACAGGGAGGGCTTAGATGGAGACACAAGGTCAAAGATAGGCTGCTGGGGTCACTGAGCCAATCAGCCATTCATGCGCTGTTGGGCACACAATGAAATATGAGAATGGACGACAAGCAGGTGCACAGAGCATCAGGCGTGGAGAGACCTGAGAGCAATCTGTTAGTTGGTGATAGGTGAACAGGGTGTGTTTGTGTGTGTGTTTTAGTGGGTTCTACGTTTATTAGAGTGAAATCAAGACAGAGTGATGGAGATACTGAGAGCACTGGAAAACAAAGAGGAGTTAGAAAGGAAACACAGTGTCATATTAATGCTGGAATTCATTGTGACAGCACGCTGTCTGTGGTTTAAAGCCAAGGGTAGATTACTTCCTTGTAATGACAGAGATTGGCAGTTACTTCAGTGCCACACCCTAACTTCAAGGAAATTGTTAGAAAGCTGTAAAAGGAAAGGAAATGAAAACATTGAGCTTCCCTCGCTGCTAACTGTACATGTGTTGCAGAGGAAAAGGGTAAACTTTGAATGGAAGGCTGGACAGAGGCGAGTCCCACTGACGTGAAACTGAAGACTTATTGTCCAGGAGCAGGAATGTGCTGAGCACACAGGGGAAAAATACAGGGGAAAGGAAAAGTGCTGCAAAAGACAAAGTAAGAATAGAAAGAACTGTAGAGGGAAACAATAAAACAGATCCATGATAAGACTTACCTTGGAGATAGAGAGCTGGTGGTGGCACAAAACCCGTCTGAGCAGGGAGTGAAGAGAAAAGCAGCAATGCAAGAAGCAGCACGACCTTAAATACACAAATCTCTCTCTCTCTCAGACACACACACACACACACACACACACAGTTAGGCAAGATATTTCCTGCCTCAGTCTGTGGCAAGCTAAGCCCAGCCCTCTGACTCAAAAACCCGCAAAACTTACATTTAGTCAAGACTAAGAGTGAAGGCAGAGCTGCTGCTTCACAAAACCACCGGCGAGCTGTTGAACGTCGTTTAAATCCATAATAGTTTAAGTGTGTTTTGTCAGAAATGTGAACATGTGGTGTAAAAAAATGACATGGCATACCGTCAACATTAGGTGCTTCTTTCTCATTCTTTAATAAAACGTTCCCATTTTAACAATATTAGCTCAGTCGGCCTCTCTGTGACTCACAGTAGTTAAGTTTTCCTGTAAATAGTGAAAATCGCATTCTCCCAGTCGGACACGCCCATCTGTGTAGTTAATCTGTACAACGCAAGGAATGCCTCCCACCCACTATCACAGCTTTATGTGCATGTAGAGGGAAACCTGTGATTCATTTTTTCCACAGGTAAAGGATCTCCCTAGCAGATAAAATGAGCTCTTATCTGGATACAGGCATGAACAGTATGCTGTCTGGATTTTGCAATCAGCACCTATTTGACATCTAAAGCAGCACTTCTTGCCTTTGAACTGTGTTCACATTTTCGATGATTTTTAAATTTCCTGTCTACTTATTGATAAAGTGCAAATGTTTTAAGTTTAGAAACATTTGACTGATTCAGATGAGGCTTGATGGCTGGAATTTCAAGTCATAGGACCAATTAAATCAAATGAAATGCATAAAATATTTAGGAGAACTTTAAACCTCAAGCAATCAAGCTACACTGTACTGTCCAAAGTGTTTGCTCACCCATCCAAATAATGAAGTCAGGTGTTCCAATCACTTCCATGGCCACAGGTGTATAAAATCGAGCACCTAGGCATGATCACTGTTTCTGCAAACATTTGTGAAAGAATTGGTCGCTCTCAGGAGCTCAATTTCCTGGCTACTAAATATTCCACAGTCAACAGCTAGGGGTATTATAACAAAGTGGAAGTGACTGGGAACAACAACAACTTAGCCATGAAGTGGTGGGCCACATAAAATCACAGGCCAAATCCACGGCTGAGCAGCTGCATCCAAGCATTACATCACCAGGTGCAATGCAAGGCGTCAATGCAGTGGTGTAAAACATGCTGTCACTAGACTCTGGAGAAGTGGAGACGTGTTCTCTGCAGTGATGAATCACACTTCTCTGTCTGGAAAGCCAATGGACAAGTCTGGGTTTGGCAGTTGCCAGGGGAACGCTACTTGTCTGACTACATTGCACTGAGTGCAAAGTTTTGTGGTGGGGGGATTTTGGTGTGGGGTTGTTTTTCAGGAGTTTCTGGAAACAGTTTGGGTATGGCCCTTTCCTGTTCCAACAAGACTACAAACCAGTTGACCAAAGAAATGTCCATGAAGACACATTTGGTGTGGAAGAACCTGACTGGCCTGCAAAAAGTCCTGACCCCAACCCAACGGAACACTAGGATGTAACTAACAATTATTTTAATAATCAACTAATCTGCCTAATTTTTCTTCAATTAGTCAACGATTATTTCAGCTCTAATCTCCGGTTCCTATGGGCAAACCTCCTGCTCTACACTCCAGTACCTCACCTACTCACGTCTGCCCACCTGTGTGACCGTTGACACACTTTCTTGCCTCATCCCACAGCAAATTAAAATAATGACACAGAAAACACACGAATGTGAAAATAATCAAATGTGTTTAAAATGCAAATTAAAGTGCTAGTAGTATTTAAACAAAAAATAATGTGCAAATAGGAAACTAAAAATGGCGTCTGTCTATGAATTCAAATACTGCTTCAAATTAAATCAAAAAGATTTTATTTTCCAGTCAAAAATGACAAGTTAGCAAAGTTTCCAGATGAGTTAGTTCATGAATTCACTCTTATCTTGGAGACGATGTTTGCAGCTGCTGATAACTATACTAAATATGCTCTCTGACACGACGGCAGCTACTTGAGAGGCGCATGAGCCTCTTTACAGGACAAACTCATCTATGTGCCTTAATACTGGCGTTCAATTTAATTTTATTTATTTATACAACACCAAATCCCAAC
>VURO01020999.1:0-26004 GCA_015108175.1 Pelvicachromis taeniatus
CTGCCAGAAGTGAAGTGCGCGGCCCGCCTCCTGGGGCTCGGATGTCTGCGGCGCGTCCCAAAACAGTCATCTCTTTCCTGACAATCCCCTTTGTGTATATTCTCTTACATATAATAATTAAACAGTAAATCACCTGCGGCTTTTAGTCCGGTGCGATGAACAAAATGGGATTTTTTCATAATTTCAAGTTGTGCGGCTAATATTCAGGTGCGCCTTGTAGTCTGGAAAATACGGTATATATATATATGTGTGTGTGTGTGTATCTGTAATACTTAAGCCACCTGCTTCTGCTATCGAATTAATTTAGTATTTTATCATCATCTTGGATATGGCTCAAAATGTAAACATGCAGGAATTCATTTGTGAATTAAATGCATTTTTAAGATAATATTTATCTGTTGTTGAATTATGTTGGCGTGCATAAAAAGGATAACAGAACCAACGTTTGGGGGTCTTAACTAACCTTAACTGCTTTAAGTAGCTTACAAAAGCTTGAAAATATTAATAATACTACAAAACAAACTATTCCAAAGACAACCTGAAGGGATGTTTTGGTAGCTAATCTTTTGTAGTCTTGCAGATTCATGGTTAAAGTGCTCTGTGATCAAGTTAGAATAAGTTTTCTCGGGCGGACATAAAAATGTCCTGTACAGTTCCTGTTCTGAAACATATGTTGCGAAAAGGTTTCCTCCTCGTTTTTTACAGTGGCATCAATATACGGGATAGATATTTATGTCTTTTATTCCAGATGATCCATTAAGGCAGCCCTTTTAACTCCAATGGCCGTTTCCACATTGAATCCTGGTATAGATTTTACGTGGAGATGTTTATCTATGCTGTTACACATTATTTTGTAGCACCATCTATTCTGCCTGCATTCACAGTTAAGCCAGTAAGAACAGCAAACAGGAGACTCTCAGTGGTATCGTAGTTTTTTGGTTTGAAAGTCCACTTCATCTTCTTCAGCCTTGTGCTGACAGACAAGGCCATGGTTAATCCTCAGTCCTTTTTTTTTTTTTTTACCTTACCATGTTTTGTTCTCACAAGAAATGCCTGCAGGAAAAGTCTTCCCCCCGTTTTCCAGTCCAGTGTTGGCAGCTGTGCTCGGTAGCTGGACTTACCGCAGCTAGTCGAAGCTGTAATATAATTTTGTATTGATTTCTTGTTGACCTCCCATGAAGCAGTCATCATTCTGTAATGTGCTCCACACGTCTTCTTAATGAAATCAATAGCCCTCCTGCCAAACAAAAGTCCAATAGCACTCACTGGGAACTCTGTGCTATTATAGACTGAGTATGGGGAATATTAGCAGGTTCAAGCTGGAATTCTTACTGTTTTTCCTTATAATGAAACACAGATGAGAATATAGGTTGCAGAAATATCATTATAAAGTGTTATAAACTTTATAAAATCCACATGTATTCATTGAAGCAGGTGTTTTTAAATATTAAAATTACTGATCAGTAGATTGAGAGAATATAGTTGCAGACACGTCAGTACAGTTTGTATTTTCTGTCAAATGTTGGCTAATTGTGGTTCAGCTGTTAACGCAGATGTGGTTGAATCTGAATCGTTGTGGGGTGGTTAAATAATAATCTTGAGAAAAAGTTTACAGCTTCATAATCTAGACATGTTGTCGGCACATCTACTACATCCATCTTTTTGCTATGATGAGAGTCAACGAATGTGGCATCTCCCACTCTCATAACACTTAATTTTGACAGCTAATATACACAGATGATGATTTATGCAACAGAATTGCTTCTGAGGAATTGTAAACAGTGAAATTTCAGATTGTGACTCGAGGACCATTCATCACAGGCACTGTCACAGTTTATTATGTCTGTTCAATTCCACTTAATATGACAGGGAACTTTCACAGGGGAAAATGAAGTGCATGTTACGATGAAAAATCCCATTGGCGGGAGTCACTAAATCTGTCAGTTCAACATGTGCATTGCATTGTATTAATGGAAGTAAATTACTAATCCCCTATTGTGCAGAAAAATGGTGCGTGTCAGGTCGACTGGCCGGGAGCTGGCTTTAAAAGTTTGGGTGAAAACCAGGATTGCTCAATTTTTTTTTTCTCACAGAGCAAACATACCTCTGAAAACATAACTGTGTCACAGAAAATCACTTTCACACACACATATACAATGCGCAACTGCAATGAAATTGCCTGTACTGTTGCAATCCCAAGTGAAACACAATGTCACCTCAGTTTTGGGTGTTTCAACATATTCAGTCTCTCCTCTGAACAGTGTGTGATGTCCTTTAACGCGCTTAACACCCACAATCTATTTGGATGAGGCTGCTGTCTACCAGCGACAGCAGTGTTGTGGAAACTGACAAGGTGACTTTTGCACATCCGACCCGATATGCCAGTGGCACTAGCTAAGCCAATGTTGACTGTGGGGCTTTTCCACAGTTTAATTTTGAAGAGCTGCTTTGGACCGCCACCAACACAACAAAACACACCACACTGCGGTCACATCTGAAGTGGGCATGTTATAACAATGTCAAAGGTGGGTTAAGTAGTGATCTCAGAGTATATGCAGTTTTAAAGTGTTTAATTTCAGGCACCTTTGGCTGGCGGTTGACTTCTACAATATATTTATATGCCATCTGAGTAAGAAGCAATAGAGAAAGACATGTTTAAACCTTAGTTAGCGTTTGGGGGAAATTTGACCCATTTTGACATAATTTTATCCTGAAACGTTTCCTAAAGTGATACAAAATACACAAAAGTGTACAGGTCTGACACATTTTTGTAAACTTGCGGAGTATACAAATTCAGGCCTTGGTCCACTGAGATGAATTTTTACATCAAGCAGTGTGGATCAAATCACAGAAAATGAAACTTTAAACTGTGAAACTGTACATTTTTTTTAATGAGACAGTGGTGACAGAGTTTTGGGGGGGTGGGCTAACACGAGATCTGTCTGTGTTCAAATGTCTCTTGTGATTGTCCCAGTGGGATCACCTGTATAAATAACGGTTAAATAAAAGTAAACCTCCACAAGTATTTAAAGGCTATCGTTATCCATTCAATTAAATAATTATTTAGCCATTCACGCCACGAATATATTCTCTACAGCAGAGTGATCAGAAACAGAATTTAGATATTTGTGCTGAAAAAAGAAACACTGAAAATATAGTTTAAGAATTAATTGAGCTGCACAAAATGTGGAAAAAAAGATTGATATCTGTAGCAACTCTGACATGACCTCCATTCTTTTAAAATCCTGAGTTCCCCAGAAGTGATCCAGTAACACTAAATCATGGACTCTTTGACGGTGACAGAAGAATCAGTCCTTCGTTGTCCTTAATCATGCCACGTAAAGCATTGTGCATCACCTTAGCAAAACAGGATTAATGGAGCTTACTAATGTCCCCATTTTTTAATCACGTCAGTCATCTTGGACCACAGTTTAAAAGTGACTGGAGAAATGCTGAGACATTTACACTTTAAATGTTACCCTTTTTAAAAGAGAGACATTGCGTCTCTTGGGGAGAGAAAGAAGACAGCACGTTATGGGTGCTGCGTTCAGGAGCCTGGGATTGGTTGTATACTTAAAGGGTAAGCGACACTTCAGCTGGCATGAGGGGAAAAGCAGAGACATGTCTGATGGGGTTCATTATCAGAAAAGGAACGAGTCCTTATCCTTATGGATTTTGAAAGGCAAACTTGTGAACTCTAGCTAACAATGAAAAAAGCACCTTGTTATCTCACCACACTTATTTTCTACACCAGTTTTTGTGTTTGTTTTTTTACTCTCATATCTGTATTCTTACCACATATTTGATCAAATTCCCTTTAGTGGCACAGGATCAATCACCTCAACTGCCGTGACAGCTTAAGTTTCACTACAGCAAGAATGACAACCCCCCATGCTGCTCGTTCTTTGTAAGTCACTCTGGTTGTGAGCATCAGCTAAATACTTTGAATTTAAATGTAAAATGCGTTTGGTATTCATGTGCAGTAGTGTGTCAGCACCTGCAAAATGAGAGTCATGGTATAGTCAAGAGCCACTGTAGGTCTCCACTTGACACATTAAACAGCTTTCAAATGAACAACAGCAGAGAGCTGGCATGTCTGACAGAGTCTGATAACATTATATACATGTCCGTCACAGTCATGGATGCTTGAAACATAAACGTATGTGTTACTTGGCTTCAGAAATATCACCCCTCACAGCAGAAAGCTCTAGATTTGCACTGGGCCAAGCTGCTGGTGGTGGAGGGGGTTAGAGAACGAGATGGGAAGGGGGAAGCAGTAGGAGTTGAGGGGGGTTGGGGGTAATGTAGAGGAGTGAAAAGCAAAGGCGTGAAAAATGAAAAGCACAAATGGTGTTGATGGAATAAGCACCAAAGAGGATGTGGCAAACGCCTGCACACCTAATGAGTTCCCTCCAAAGACAAAGACACTGTCCTTCACAGCAGATTCCTGCAGCCAGTCCTCGAAAGTGCAGCTGTAGAGATGTACGGCGAACACTTCACAATAAAGATAAACTAGGTGCTTGTACAAACGGTACAACACATGCAAAAGAGACTCTATACAAAAGCATCACATGCAATCATGCATGTCTTATTAACATACATACTGTGTACACACAGTCACGAATGCACTGACGGCTAAACGCTATAGAATGACTTTATTTTTAACCATCAGCATAAAGTAATTGTAACACATTGCCTGGAAACTGGGTGTCAGCCAAACACCCATTGCAAAGGAGATAGAAAGCGAGTGAGAGCGAGGGAGTGGGTGAAGCAAGGAAAGCAAGAAAACTGAGCTTATCCTGGCTAACAGAGGCTAACAAGAAACAGATGGAAGAAAGGAAAGAGAGCGAGCGCATCACACTGATGAAAATGGGGAGCAAACGAGGAAGACGGACAATATGAAAATTACTAAATCATTTCAGGTAACGAGTTGTCAAGATTTACTCCAGAGGGAAGCGATTCCCTGAAATCTAACAGCAGATCGTTTTGCAAATGTGACGCTCGGTACATTTAACCTTTTAACTTCTCAGCCCATCTGCAGTGAGTAAAATATTTGTAACGGTCTACCTGTGAGCTGTACTTAGCTAGCTGTCAGTTAATGCAGTAACAGTGAGAGTAACTGTTCTTCTACTTTGGCATCTATAAAATGTCCTGAAATGCCCTCGCCTGATCATCCTGTGATTATTTTTGTGTGTCTCATGAACTCATTATTCATATGGACAGAAGATTCAATCTTACTTTTCCCATTTAGTAATGACGAAAGGCAACAACAGGTAAGGAGTAAGTCAGCTAATGAATGTAAGAGATAACTGGTAGTGAGAAGGAAGAGATATTATGCTCTTTGCCGCTCAGGAGGTGATGTGTATAATAGGAAGCCATTTAAAAATAGACTAGCATTTAAAATGGTTTCAGATAGCAGATAAAGCAGCCCCTCTCTGCCAGAGTAATGAGTTAGGACCCAGTCGCTCCATTAGTGTCGACACACACACACACACACACACACATATGCACACACCCAGCTGCGGCAATTAGATGTTAGCAATCGTCAGATTATCATTTTTACACAATAAGTTAGGACAAATCATCAATATTTGCCTGGTCAAATGGATGCATGCAAATGAGATATGCTAATAAGTATTTGTGCACATGAGCATGCATATATGGGTAGCATCTTTGTGGGAGCATAGTTAAATTCACGTTTTAGTGTGGGTAGTATGAGTTTCTTTTAAGCATATTCAGAAGGTAATGTCTACATGGGTGTGCACTTATTAGTCTATAGTCAACATGGGACATTGGGATAATCTGCCAATGGTGTAGCAGCAGAGTAGAAAATAAAGAACAGCAGATGGTCTCTTCACCGCCCAATTCTTTTGTTGCCTGCAGTCCAGGAGAAGTTTAGCAGATATACCGTTAGCTATCTCTGACAAGACCCCCACAAACCCCCAGCAGAAAACACAAGATGGCCGGTAGATTGTTGATCCAAAAATGTAATTTTTCCATATGCCAACACAAAATAATCATTAAATTTTCAAGTTAATTGCACTTGTGCTGGTGCTGAGGGTATTTTATTTAGAGAGACCATATTGCTAGTGAGAAGCTATTTGAAAGTCAAAACAGAGAAGCTTAATGACCAAATGTACTGGTAATGCTAGCTGACAAAATAGAAGCAGGCATGGACAGAACAGGAAAGACCTTGTGGGCACATAAAGTGTGCCTTTCTATTATGGGAACTGCCCAGCTGACGGATTTTGTGGGGATGTTTAGGAGCTGTGTTACACAGCTGATCCCAGACCTAACATTTGAATCAAGCGAAGCAGATCATCAAAGACATGCAGATGCACTTAGCCTCAGGCCCAGCAGTTGGCTTTGCATGAAGGTCTGCAAACAACCGCCAACATCCTGCCAGTAGCTTTAATGTCACCCAGGCCAAGAAGTGTGTCACTCCACTGGCATGTATAATGTTTGGGTCAAGGTATACATCACCTCCAAACACAAGTGTCAAAGATGCAAAAATCAGTGCATTACCTGCAGTCTAGAAAGTGATCTTGAAAAGTCTTACAACAATGAAACTATTGCTTTGTTCAGAGTAAATCAGATGTTTATTTCTGTTTATGTTGCCACCGGCTTCTAAGATACGCCTTCACTTGTGGTTGTTTTTTCAGCTTCAGTAAGCTACAGAGACGATTGTTGTATATTGCTTATCCCGACTCTGTTCCAGCAACATACCACATATTTCAGTTTCCATTGAGCAGCAGTAAAATTGACAAACAGTGATGTCTATTACTCAGCCACTAAGGCCCATTGTGGAGGCAAAAGCATATAAATCAAGTATCATTGCCTACTGTATTTTGCTGCCCATCTGTCCTACTAGGTCACAGTAAGATGCATTGCACTTGATCAAAGTGAATTCTATTTCTGAATGCTGGGGTTATACAGTCAGTATAACACAGGGAAGCAAAGTAAAACAAGCTTTAAAAGAGTGTTGCAGAGCGAGAACGGGAAAAAGCAGGAACATGAGGTCATGGCTCCCCCTATAGTGCAAAAGGTGTAAAGCAAAATGTGCTGGGACTGGAGACCCTGAGAACTTCTGTCCTTTCACTCTACTAACCTAGGAATGACTGCAATGCTATTGCCAACTGATGCACTCATCAAGCAGGAAATGAACAAATAGGGACAATTTTTATTTCTCCAAATTTTTGAGCATAATAAGGAAGGGTGCTCATGATGATAGTAAATGAGCAGACACTGATCCTGGGGATGCAGAAGTTGTTTGATCCAGTGTCAGGAAGAATCTGGCTGGTGAAGGCTGCAGAGCATGTGGGAAGGAGATCAGAGTGTTTTTATCCTGTTCCGAGCCTCAGATGTCAGCCTTAACAGAAGTAATGATTCCACCCTCCACCTGCTGCGACTGCCTCATATTAGTAACTTTGTACATGAAATTCATTAAAATGCTGTCTACAGTTGCCAGACGTTTAGGGAAACACTCAGCTGAACTAGAGAAAGAGAGAAAGAACCAGAGTGCTGGTTTGGAACTCAATAATGTAATGGTTACTTTGAATCATTGTTGCTTCCCACTTTTCTTAAAGCCAGATTAAAAAAATTTAAAAAAAAGTTTTCCTGGTTGCAACTATTAAGGAGATCACAAATGCAGCAGTAAAAGCAGAAAAAATATTCTTCTTTGTGTATCTTTGACAAGGGCCTTCACCAAGTCCTTGCAAAGATTGGAGGAATTTGAACCACATGTCGGATATCCAAGCTTTGCGCTTTTATTTTCCCTGAATGGAGTCTTAGTCAGGTACCCTTGGTTCCTGCTTTCCAACAAAGTAGGGTCAGGAGGTTAGGCAGGTTGCCATTAAGCCCCTCTTTATCCTTTCACCCAGCAACCCCATGCCCCACCCCCTCAACCCCATTCACTATGCAGGAGAAAGGATCCAGGCTTTGTACTTGCTTCGTCACCTCTGTGCCTTTAAGACTCAGGAGACCTGATCATGTCTCAAGTAACAGCCCAAGGGAGAGGCATTTTCAGCCTTGTTACCAGCACCTGATTGGAGCTTGGTGGGCATTGGGTTGGGGTGGCTACAGGCTAAATGAGTTAGTCAAGACACCCCTCTCCCCAGAAATGCTTTCTACCTCCTCCTAGGGGATCCCAAGGCTTTGCCAGCTGAGATATATAATCTGTCCAGAATATCCTGGGTCTGCCCCTGGGTATCCTGGCAGGTGCCCTCAAAACCTCTAGTGGTATGTGCTCAGGAGGCATCAAGATCAGGTGCTTGAATCACATATGGAGGAACAGTGTTGGTGTTAAGGGGAAAGACCCAAAATTAAGTAAGAAATCAAACAAAAACTCCAAACCAGAGCATCAAAAAGTTATATAAGGAACTTGAGAAGAGATATAATTCTGAATACAAAAAGCACGACTCCTGCCATTTTAGCTGCGATGATTGTTGAATATTCACATCAGGAAAAAATCTCTTACAATCTTCTCAGAGGGCTAAACGGAGTCTTGCTGAGTCCCAGACAGATCGGCCCTGACATTAAGGGATATAAATGAGAAATTGTGCAAATTCTGGGAAGTATTAGATGTACAGCAAATGTGTGGAGAAAGAGTAATGTGAACAGAAACACAGAGTGGAACAAGTCTTAGCTGATTAAGATCAGCCACTCACTAGTTATTCTACTGAAACTAGAAAGAAAAGATTTCAAGGGTGTTACATCAATACATGAGCGAGAGAGAGAGAGAGATAGAGAGCACGGTTTTCTATGAGGGGAGTGGAATTTACTGCTCTTATGCTTCATCAGTGTGCTGCAGTGGTGGCTGTAAATCTGCAGATTGATCAGGCTGCAGAGCCAAAGGGTTTCAAAACCTTATCTCAGAGTAAGGGCTCAGCAAAGTCGAAGACTCACTGTTGGTGTGAGTGATGGCCCCGGCTATCTGGCCTCCACCTGGATCCCGCTGCTTACAAGCACAAATATACACACAGTGTAAACAGCCGAATAACCTCTTTCTTCCAAAACCATATGTACATGCAGCCTTATATACAGTCAAGGAGAAAGAAAGAATGGTAAACTGATAAGACTGAGAAAGGCTTTGTGCTCCTGCAGGAGGTTTACATGCACAGACATCGTCTCCATGCTCTTCTTTCACAAACAGTTCCCTGCAGCACAAGACTCGAACTTCTGCAAGATAAACAATGACCTCATCTCGGTTAGATCCATACCTTCCTGTCAGTACACCTTCCATGTCTGCCAAAAGACACTAAACTCAACTCAACCATGCACACTGTTGACTGAGGATTACCTTTATTGGATGTCTCAAGCCTGAAGGCTGAGGAGACAAGCAGACTTGCCTTCAAGGCTCACGGAGGGCATCTCTCTTGTTAATACTGCAGCAGCCTTTGCCTTCAGTAATACACAAGGTAGTGATCTCGCCTGGTGGATGCCGGGGAGGGACGTGGGGTTCATGCTCGGGGTGGGGAAGAAAGCTGCAGCCTGCAAACCCCACGGCAATGATACTGCTGCTTCCTCCTCCTTCTCGTTGTGAGTCTGAGGGTGTTGCATTTGAAGTGTTAGTCTGCTTAGCTGGCAAAGCCCCTAAAATAGCTCAAAAGGATAGCTGTGGAAGACAGGACCTGTTCATTTCTATTTTTAGAGTATGCGTGTGGAAGACAGGGTGTGAACACGCAAAGAAAACGAATATGACCAGCGAGCAATTTACACACCCCTTCAAGCTGTCGGCATGTTTTTTTCTTTTTTTTAATAATCTGAGAACTTTGTAAAGAAAAGTCACATAATACTTATTTTAAGAGATGCAATATTCGATTCAGTCTGGGCCATCACTGATGGTTGCTTTTTATTATTATTATTATTACTATAAAAATGCCCTCCTGATATTGTTGCCTTGAACACAAGAGGCTCAGATGCCTCTAATCTCTGTGATATATGGTCTTCATCATCTTTTTCAATTAATGGCAGGCTAATCCAGTAATCGTTTTGCTAGATCTTAATTAATTTAGTACTGCAATTTAGTTTCTCTTATCAAACAGTGGGGATCTCTCTAAAGAAAAAAAAGGCGTCCCTGTGGAAAAGTGAAATTCCTGCAGCCTACCTTGATGCTTCACTATATCGTATCTGCGGAAAAGCGCTACTTTACAATTACACCACACTCCCCCATATTCCATCCTCATTCAAAGCCTGAATAATTAGTATAGCAGTTGTTAATACACACGTTGCATGCTTTGCGCTCAAGCAGCTGGTTGCAACTGATGCACGCCTTCGTGACGCCTGTTATATTATTCAGAAACGTGCCAGAATTATCAAAGGAAAGGAATTCCAGGAAAACACTGTTGGGAATTGATAAAGAATTGCAATTGTCAAACAACACATGCAAATATACAAATGAAGACTTGGCATGTCTTCACTTGACAAGGAGTTATTATAAAATCTGGACACCAGGTTAGCGAGTTTTAATGAGGATTGTTTTTGAAAAGGGAACAGAACACAGTTTTCTTCCTCACCTTAATGACAGACGGCGCGGTCACAGCAAAATATATATATATATATATATAGGTATTTAGACAATTACATCAATGGACATTGACTTAAGGACACCCACAGCGCTCCTCATTCTCAGTGTCTTTTCGAAATCAGCGTGGTCCTCGGGGGCAGACACTTGTCTTTCTTGTGGCTGAGCGGTGACCATAACTCTTTCCAGATGCCTCGCTGTAAGAAATGGAAAGGTGGTTGTACAACTACAGGGTGAGAGAAAGTGAGCAAGGAGGGAGAAACCGAGATGGAGAGGATGAGCTCACTTTTCATTTGTGTTGGCTATAAATAAAGAACACATGCGGGCTATCCATCTGATACTCTTCTATATAAGCTTAGCCATAAATCAGGCTAAGCCAGAGCCTGTATAGATACACGTACATCCTTAGCAGATGGGGTAAATGGAGGGAGAGTGGGTGACTGGAAATCAAGAGGAGAAAGCCCAGGCCTGGATTTTCTGACCCAAAAGATATTGCGCCATTCATGCTGTACTTTCATTCCCTCGCTCTAAAAGGTCACCTGGTGGGAGGCTATAGACTCCCTACACTTTATTCCCAGATACTTTCTGTTGACTCTTAAGTATTTTTCGTGTAGGAAAAGAAGGAGAAATGTCACATGTGGATTTCTTCTTAGATTAAATGTTGGACTTAGTAGTGATTTAGATTAATGTGCTTATTCTATGGTAAAAGAGAGGCACTGAGCTGTCGGGGGCGATGGAGGGGAGTACCAGTCATTTCAGAACGAGCCACGATAAAGAAAAAGAAAGAAAAAGAAGGACTTGGAATGGACGAGGATCTGCAGGCTGAGATTTGCTTGCGTTTGCTGGGGCTGACGTGCTCTTTGGTGAGCAATAATGTACCATCAGATACACCAAATTTATATCACTGGAACTTTCCTTTTTTATTATGCCTTCCTCTCTGTCGGCTCCGTGTGATCCTTTTTTCTTTCAAAGGAATATTTTAATGACCCGTATGTCAAATTAGACACTGTGTTACCAAAGAGCGTTTTCTGGCAGGACATGCGTGGTTGAAAAGAAGGAAGAGAACACAGGATAAATAAACACGGGACAAGGGGTACATTTTATGACTGATGGCTTTCAGTGTGCGTGTGTGTGTGTGTGCGCGCGTGTGCGCGTCATTTGGCACCTCATATAACTGTTACGGTTTCAAGCATCCGACTACCTGTTATTCTGTGGCTCCACAGTGCTCAGCTCTTCAGTTTTAGCTTATGATGGGATTTGTGTTTGTTACACAAATCCCAGCTTTTTTTCACCCTCCCTCTAAAAACTGACACAAATAGAGATTTGTTAATATTTCGTGAGATAGGTAGACAGGAATGTCTAAGCATGAAAAAAAACAAATGGACTGAGACAGAATAAGGGAGAAATCTTTCTGGCTGTAGCTTAATGATAAGCAGTCCTACTCTGTGCTGCTCGAGAGTTATTGCATTCTGTGAGGACAGTGGAGGTGTGCAGGGCAGAATCATTTAGAGATTGGAATGAGACAGCAACTACTGCTAAGATAACCAAGCACGCACTATTGTTGTGTTTTTCTGCTGTAAAATACTATTTCTTCTCCTTTTGAGGGCCATTTGTCTTGCACTGACAGCACCTACTGCATAAGAGGCAGATCTGTAAACATCACTAAGTGAAATTGCACATGGTGCGTTGCTTGTCTATGTGTCATATCAAATGACTGTGCATTACTGTCCCTTCAGCCATATATCACCTGCCATTTCTAGGCATTTTCAACTATTTGCGTTAGTCTGCACTAGATAGCAAACTCCAAAACTCAAAAGAATACACTACATGCACAAGTCTTGAGCCACCCCTCATTTCTCTCTGCCAATACAGCAATATATTGGAACATGTGCATGGAAAGACAAAAACAGAGCGTGCACAATCCTAACGAACTTGGAAGTAAATATTTCTTGAAACAGTCTTCAGTGATAGTTCTACATGCTTCTTGCAGGACATTCAAAGGTCTTCTTTGGGTGTTGGCTGCCTTTTGTTCTGTCCAAATGATGCTTGTTTTTATTTTATTTTTAAATCTAGGTATGCTTTTACTGCACTGCTGTGTTCAGAAAGATGGGTTTGCATGTTTCAGTGCATTTCTGAGTTCATAATTTCATCAATTTTGCTAAGAACTCCAACAACACTGGCTGAAATGAAAAGCCAAATCATGACACAATCTCCATTGTGTTGTACAAAAGGCTGCAGACACTCAGTGTTGTGCCTCCTGACCTCCTCTGTGCATTCTGATGACAACAATTTGAACCAACACTTTCAAATTTGGATTCATCACTCCATAAGACCTGTCGGCACTGAGCTTTAGTCCAGTTCTTGAGTAATTTGGCGTACCTCCCTCTTTACTCCCTGTTTCCCTTCCTTAAGAATGGCTTCTTGACAGCCACCCTTCCCCTGAGACCATTTGCTAATGAGCCTTCAGAAAACAGTACATGGATCAACTGAAGGGCCGGATGCAACCTGGAAGCCTGGAAAACTAATGCTCAAGACCACTTAGAAAATATAAAGAAGTGGCTTCAGATTTTTGCACAGTTTGTTGGAATAACACAATCAGCTCTTTAAGGAAACTGGGTTTCATTCATACATCCATATGTCCAAAGATTTTAGTTAAATGACTCATATAAACACAGTATAAATAACATTAGTTTAATATAATAATATGATTAACTTTAAAGAATAAAGTAAAGAGAGAATATCTCATATATGAGCTACTGCTTCTTAATATTTCATCATGTTTAAACAAAGGTATTAAGAGTAAATACTGAAGGAAGTACAATTCACCAAAGTCAAACCTTCTTCTGTCTTCTTTGAGGATAATACGGCTGTATTTTCCATCTACTAATACTTCCCTTCTTGAGAAAAACTTCCTGAGATTATTGTTTCATGAATGGAGTGCAAGAGGAATAATGTGGGAGCTTTTTGTTTTTTTTAGCTGTGCTTTTAGTTCATCAGCAAAGATCATTTAAAATGAAAATCAGGCTCAATTTCACGAAACTTGGTGGAGAGCTGAATGAAGGAAAAAAAACGGAAGAAGCATTTACATTTTGTATTTAATAAAAGCCGGGCAGTCTGTATAATAATGATGCTAACAGGTATATATAGGAATGGAAAGGGCTAGAAAAACAGAGCCATAAAACTGGGACATACTTTGTATGAGACATGACACGAATCGTGCGAGTTCACAGAACAAGTCAAAATTTGCAATGAGTTTTTGCACGCTTCAGTTGTTGAAATGTTTTTAATAAATTCTGGATAAGTGGGGAGCTCAAGTGTGAAAAAGGGGAAAAGAACTGTCATTCAAAAACCCCTTTCGGAAACAAAAGCCATAAAGAAAGGATTCCACAGGGCACGGAAAATCCAAATTAGCTCTGTCGTTTTCATCTTACAGTCATTATAAATGAAATGAATTTAAGTGTCAGATTATTAGAATATGTCAGAATATTCGTGTCACTGTCACTCACCTTCCACAAGCTAGCCTGAGGTGATATCAGTGACACGGGCTAAAGCACCGGTTGATTCTCTTTCACCTAGCGACAGCTCACTAGTGACCAAAACATCTAGCTCGTACTCAAGTCTGCAAACAGACCTTTTAAAGACAAAGACAAAGGAAAGAGTCGGCGGGCGTTTACACACAAAGCGCTATAATGTACACACGTGGAAACCTTGATGGGTTTCGGTAGCGTTTCACACTAACACTGACCTCCTTTAGCAGAGCACAGAGATAAAAATAGATGACATTTGTTTAATATCAGACTAATACATAACAGGTTTCAATTTTTTTTTTCATATGTCTGCATTGAAGGTATTTGTGTGATTTCCTGAGAGAAAAATTCAACAAAATCCATCTCCTCCAGCCACATGTCTCTGTGGCTACCTCCCTGCTCTCTTATTCCCAGCACCTCCCTTCATCTGCCCACTCTGCTTCTCTGCACTCTCTCAAATGTCACTTTGTTTGATACACAGGGGTGAAGACCAGGGAGGCGCGCAGACAGAGATTTGGCTTACTGAGACGTTTGCTTTATCATAGATTGTTTAATCCAAAACCTCTCCTCGGATGAAAATACACCAGACTCCCCTGGATCGTTCCTTGAGGCATGTTGCCAGTTCATTCCAATATATACTGTAGTTCATTGGAGCCTGCAGCTGGTGGAACATATTGTATGAGTGTTTACTTTCATAGAAAGAAGCTTTAGCTGTGAAGCAGTACCAGAGTGTCAAAACAACTCTAAAAGTTGCAATAAAAACAAAAATGTGTGTTATTTTAGTTTTTTTATTTATTACCGAGATCAGCTTAATTTCAATCCTGACTGCTAGCAGAGATGAGGTGAACAGTGTTTTGCTGCTGTGTGTTGTTTGTAATTGAATCCTTCCACGGCTCTCTGGAAAGCCATTAATCACTCACCTAATTGAGTCACGGACCAGTAATTAGCAGTGATTGGGAGCACGATGGTTGGAGTGATTCCCTTTGATTAGATACCCTTTAACTGTGGCACGGCAGACGTTAGGAGAACATCCACAGTGCCCCCTGTTGAAGCTGACAGCTCCCCTGGCACATTAATTCATAGATGTGATCAAAGCCAAGAACCCGTGCCTACAGAGGAAAACTCCTACATCTGCCTCTGTGATCCTCACATGACCACATGGAGGTCAGTAGCCAAAAAAACACTGATGAAGACTTTTCAAACAAGGGGGGTGGGGGGTGCCCTGTGCCCTCCCAATAAAGCTCATTTAAAAGATATTAGTCAGTGAAACTAAAGGAAAGGAAAGAAGATATTGTGGAAGACGGAAACACTTGCATAAATTCTAATTAAAATGATAACAACTAATAAGATTATGTTCTTCACTCTGCCAGACCCAGTGGCCACACAGTTGCCAGTTTCTCCTTGTGGAGTTTATGAGTGTGTGCACACAGGAAACCCAAGGATGGTCAAATAAATATTCAATTAAATTTCCTGGATATTAATTAATTCCTCTTACATCCAAAGGTAATGTCACAAGGCAAGGTAACAGTAAAATGTCTGAATATTGTCAAAGTTTTAAAACACAACTTCCTTTTGTGTCAGGGCTCCAAATACCTTCCTCTCGACCATCACCTTGATTCCATCGATAATATTCATTAATTTGTGATTTTAGCAGGGTTTCATGTTGACTCAGATGATAACAAAAGCAGAAGAATGATAGCAGTGGCCTCAAAAAATGAAAAGCATGATTGCTTGAAAACTTATGCAGGAAATTATTCGGCTTAAGTTTTAAACATTTCAAAATGTCCTTGGCAGCAAAGTCCAAACATTACTACCCACGACTTGTAAAAACAGGCGTGATGCTGAAGAAGTAGAAGGTAAGTAAATGAGTGTTCGGTTCCAATAATCCTGTTGGAGCAAAACTAATAATAATAGTATTTTGGCATCAAATTAATGGTTGAGGGAACAGATTGAACATGCTTAGTGAGACTGCAGGACAGCTACCTTCAGTAATGGGTACTGAGATGCTACAGTATCAGAATTATTGGCTGGTGTGTGCATCGGTGAAGGCAGATGACCCTTCTGGACATCCTGTTACTTTAAAGGTTGATTGGTCGACTGCCATGGTGAAAGCACGGGTTAAGTATGTAACAAAGATAATCACCCAAGAGCGCCTGCCACTACAAAAAGCTTTAACTGTAGCTACATTGAAAAGTAAGAGCAAAAGAAAGTCAACTGAAGCAAAAACACAAACAGTTGTTGTCTTGGTCTTAAATGATTTTTCAGTTTCACATATCAGAGTCCCATTTTTACCATCATAATGCTAACAATTACATTTGAGGGATTTTTCTATTAATGTAGTGGCGATGCTGCCAAAAGTAAAGCTGTTTTACAAGCAAGGAGCTCTTGCTTTTAAAACACCTTTTAAAAGTGTGCTTTGCTTGCAGCTCAGACATCCTGAAATAGAGGGGGATGCTCATTGTCTGTCTGAGATTACGCCAAAAGCAACCGCGTTGGGATAATGACAGACTATATTGTCTGTGTTACACAGTGACACAGACAAGGGGCAGAAGTTTGTACAAAACATTTCAAGGACTTCTTTAGAAGTGTTGTCTTTTGGCGAGAACTCCATTTGGTTTGAACTTTGCTCTTCGCAACTTTGCAGCCTTTAACATGCATAATAAATATATACAACATGCTTAAACTTTGGTCTCATTAAGTTTATATTCTGTGCTTGTCAAACATTGCTCAGCCAAGTATTTCTAGGCTATTAAATCAAAGTGCATGCACTCCTTGACGATGCAAGCCAATCAGGAGTATGAGCCAGGTAGAGGAAGGAATCAACATAACCCAGTTAATACATTACCTTATGAAAGTACAGCCAAATTGGAGCCCAGGAATCAAGATCCTCAACCATTATGACCACTTGACCAACATGTCAGGTCCTGTGAAAATTTAATTCACTTCTAAGACTCATTCAAATGCTTTAAAAAAAAATGTCAGCAGACCCTGACTGGCATTATTTTGTTACACTATGAACAACTTTAATTTCACACATGTCTGCACGACATCACGTTCAGGGATGGCTTGTTTTGAGCATTTACAAAAAAATGACCAAAACTGTCATGTTATTTTGTTTTTTTAATTAATTGAGTGTTTTCAAATAAATGCAGATGCTTCTTGGCATTCATCTCAGCAATCATGGCAACAGCAATGTGCTGCCAAAAAAATCAGAAGATAAGTAGCAAATACACACAGAAGTAACAATCTGGGAGTTAACCTGGTGAGCTCTGCTTGGCTAGATAAAGGAGATTATCTGCACAGTTGTGAGCTGGGGCCTAGTGTGTGTGTGTGTCTGTGTGTCTGTGTGTCTGTGTGTCTGTGTGTGCGTGCGTCCGTGCCTTGTGTGTGTGCTTGCTTGCTTATGTGCACTTGTTTTCCATTTGAATGTATACAGGAATGTACTGTATCTAAAGGATGCCTCTCAGGTTCCCAACACCTGTCTCAGTGTTCCCACCTTTAGTTTTTAGGGACATTTTTGCCTAGGCCTTGGCTTCTTGTCACACAAGTCAAAAGTTAAGCAATTGCGAGGACATTTTTAAAGGATTAAACATCTGTTTAGTGTCTCTGCAAAGAAGAAATGTTGTACCTTGTGTGCAAACAATTAGACACACAAGAACAAATAAATGTAAGTCATCAATTAGGCCCATCAATTAAAACACTCCGACTGCCAGCTAGCTCCTTGGAAACCAGGAGTTGGCATGGCAACCAATTAGGCAAAGCTACCAATTCATTATGTAAACAGCATGGCTAGAACACATCTGCGCCTAATAGGATTACATGGCTCAGTCTACCTTTTGTGCATTAGTCATGTGGTATGAATATAACTATATGGCAATTTTTTGATTATGTATTACGTGTCCAGTGCCAGAGGCGCGTATAACAGAAGGGTTAACCTGCGTTAAAAGTTTACCATTTTTGTGCACTTTTTGTTGTTGTTCTTGATGCCATGGCCTAAGTCGTGTTAAAAAAAAAAATCAGTGTTCAAATGACTAAACCATCAAAGAGAAGTGTTCAGGTTGAGGATGAATATGAAACTCAATTGATTGGGTTATTCAAACAAAGAAACTTTCTGAGAATGAGTAGCAGCCTTGCTAGTAGACCCTCTTGAGGTCCTCCAGATACAATTTCACTGATGTGCAGAAGGTCAAGACAACCAGAGTCTGAAGTATAATACATGGCGTGTTGAGAGGGAACTGAAATGAGTCTAGGGCTTTATTAAGAAGACTCACGGATTGATTTCCTGTCAGCAAGCATCCATGATGAGATCGATGTAGTCAGGATGGGATATAGAGATGGAGGAAGCAGGAGAACAGGCTGAGAGATCTTTCCATTCTTGGAGCTGCCTCTGACTGCCTAAGGCTCACAGTGGCTGATCAGCAAACCAAGCAGAACTGCTTGGTTAAGTAATTAAGACATTACTGGGAGGTCTCTCTATCCATATTTGATGACGATCCAAACCACAATTAAGACAAGCCCTTCTACGGAGGCTGTAGAAGTCTGATTGATAGCTCCCACATAGCGAAGCTGATAGGTGGTGGGTCGGTGAGCTGGCGTCTTCTTTTGCAGAATACCCTTTAACCCCTGTCTAGATTGGTTAGTCCCCACTGGGAGCTGAACGTGGACGATCTACATCTGCTTGTTAATGAAATAAAAGAGCAATTTAGGTCTCCTCAGCTCCCAAAGGAGCACATTTCATCTCCTTAACGATTGGCCTTCATGAACCCGGCCTGGCATTGCTGCATTTTATCATAAGTTATGCCATCAGGGAAGCTTATTAAAAATGACTTGAACTGAAAGGTTTGGGGAGGTGCAGATGAAAATGCCAGAGGCTAGAGTTAGCCTAATTGTTTATATAAAATTCCAGGAGCAGAAAACAAATTAGTATGTTGTCATTGCCCTCTACACGTTAAATTGTATAAATTGCATTTTTTTTAGCATTTCTTTAGAGAAATTATTGTAGCGACATATACCTGTCTAAAACTGCTGTGGGTAATGCCATAAAATTAGACTCGGCTGGGCATATAAATACATGGCTTCATGTCCACAAACCACATATTGAGCAGCGTCATCACCTACTACTGACTGAGGTTCACTCTGCTAGATTTAAATTCAAACTTCACTGCAGCTCTGTATTACTGATTAACGTCCAATCGACCCATCTTTTTTTTTAAACAGAAAAGGGGCTCCAAATGGCATTGCAGGAACTTAAAAATTCACATTTAATAGAGATGAAAACACAAGGCTTTGGACCGGATAATTGGATGAAACTTTGCTGCACATCGAGCTTCTCAGGCCTCACTTCATTTTATGATAATGATAATTGAAAGATGGGGGAGGAAAAAAACTATATTACAGAGCTGGATTAACAAAATGCCCACACTTGGTGCTAAATTCACTCTTGTTACACTTGTACTATAGCAGTGTTGAGCACCAGGCCTCTGGTTATAGCACACTGACTCGATTACCGCCCCTTTAATCAAATTCTTCCCCCTAAGGTCGGGATACGCTTTAGCTCTAGAATAGAGTACCTTTCGTTTGTCAAGCCAAAGGAAATTCCTAAATATCCTCATGTTTATGAGCTTGAAAATTGGACTTTTCTTTAATATGATACCACATAAAGTCTATTAATTCAA
The DNA here is from genome assembly GCA_015108175.1 of Pelvicachromis taeniatus. Classification (NCBI taxonomy): domain Eukaryota; kingdom Metazoa; phylum Chordata; class Actinopteri; order Cichliformes; family Cichlidae; genus Pelvicachromis; species Pelvicachromis taeniatus. The sequence continues at coordinate 19,725 of VURO01020999.1, forward strand.
CTGTGTTAGTGTTATAGCGCTCTCCCTATGACTCTGCTGAAAAACGAACACAGGCTTAGACGAGACTGGGGTGGGGTGGAGTCTGCAACAACAGCAATTTAGCTGATTTGAGAAATATTCACACTTTTTCAAGGGCAGCCATTAAGTTACAGTGGAGTCAAACGTTTTTGTGAGAATTACAATTTCCTACAAAATCCTCCTCGTAGAGGAATACAGAGTGGGTGACTTAATGCGTTCTGTAGTACCCATAGTGAAGTAATCACTTCTAGGCAAGTGTATCATTTTAATGAGGTTGCAAAGTAATGTATTCAGTTTCATATATAACATAGCACCTTTAATATAGCTGGAATCAATCAGATATTTCTCAGTGAATGTGTTAATAAAATAAGCTTATGAGTCGAGCTGAACCAGAGCAGCTACTGCTATAGTCTACACTTATAAATCAATAACTTCAATTACTGACACAACTTAATTTAGTTCAGTTTGAATGTATTTATATGGTGCCAAATCACAATAACAGTTACCTCAAGCTGTTTTCTACTGCAAGGCAGAGACACTGCAGTAAGCACTTTGGTGGGAACAGTGGAAAGGAAGAACTCCCTTTTAACAGGAAGAAATCTCCAGCAGCATCAGGCTCAGGGAGGGGCAGCGGTGTACTGTGGATGTGAGAAGAAAAAGGAGCACAAAGAGAGAGAATGAAGAAAAATAAATAAATAATGATGAAGAAGACAAAAATTCATGACCTACAGTAATGAACACAACTGAAAAGAGGTGAATAGAGACGAAATCCTGAGTGCATCACATGATATCACAGAAAATCCTGCAACAGCTTGAGCCTATTGCAACAGAACTAAGGAATGGTTCTAGGTCATCTGATCCAGTGCTAACTTTAAACTTTATCAAAAAAGAAAGGTTTGCGTCTGATCTTAAAAGCAGATAGTGTCTGTCTGGAGCTGGTTACACAGGAAAGGGTCCATATATATGAAGGCTCTGCCTCCCATTCTGCCTTTAGAAAAACCCACAAGCCTGCAGTCTGAGAGTGAAGAGCTCTATTTGGATAATATGGTTTCTGTGAGGTGTTTAAGACATGATGGGCACCGATTATTCAAGACTTTGCATGATGTGACGTGAATGAAATCAGCTTTGGGTGTAACTCGATGGATTTACCATCCTGCCAAACTGCTTACTGAAACTGTCATTTTTTTAGAGCAAAATTCAATATGTTTTGAATCATATATAAGACTAAATGTATATAGACTGGATATAAAACTTGAATGTGTGATTTTATTTACAGCAACAACAAAACATACAGAAAATGCAAATGTAACCTAAGGAAAACTCTCATTGGCTCTTCTTTTTTTTGCAGTATTCAATAAATTAATGTAATATTAGTATTTACATACTTAATACTGAATAATATGGGGTCTTTAAACATATCAGCATAGAAGTGGATGTTCACAGCATATGGCATTGTGCAGCAGGAAATCCTGCTGTTGTTGATCAAAGAACACAGTCGCTAAAAATGCCAAGAAAAAAGAAGAATACAGCTGGACTTGCAGTGTGACTGGTGACACTGATGACTCTCTCTGAGTCAGCTGTCATCTGCATAGAAGCAGCTTTCAGCAAATCTGGCCTAAATGTCTGCTATATCATGCATGTAACAGCATTAAGGAGACCCTGAGAGAGTTGGCCTTGCTAAGTGTTGCTGTTTTTGCTGTGTCGCCTGCATGCTCACTGACCTGAATCAAAGGGCCTTGCTCAGAAGAAAGTGAACCCAACATCAAGCCCTACGCCACACACCAAAGCCTCTGTTAGGTCCTGCATGGTCCCGTATGAATGTATGGGAAGTAGCAGGGTAAATGTTTAGACTCTGCAAAGTAAATATTTAATTGATAATAGTGATAATAATACACTAGACCTTGGCAACACAAGGGAAAAATCAGTTTGTGCACTTGCTCTGTTTCTGATAACATTGTGCTAACCAAAGTGATTACAGAGAACTGGCAACATCATTTAAAAACAGCCCACATGTAGATGCTGTAAACGGTCGGTTCAACACAAAAATTTAATCAAAGTACCAGATTAGCCAAAAAACTTTGGGAAAAAAAAAACTTTCACTAAGCCACAAAGTGTTGCTTACAGAAAAGAAATGATGTCATTTTTAGTGTTCTTACTTAGACAATCTTGCTAATCTGCTGTTGCAACCACAGCATAATTAAAATTGTTAAAGAAGTCCTTAAAGAAGGACAGTGGTCTCATTGGGGTTGCACCAACTTTGCCATGTTAACTTTGGCTGTCTGATAAAACAGCATAGGGAGCATTATTAAATAATACAGTGTAGCAAGACTGCCAGTGGGAGGATCAGGTCAAATTATTTTCTTCATTCTAGGTAGGTCTCTAGCCGTATGAGTATAATCCTCTTTTCTCTTCCTGTTTTGCTCTCGCACACATTTCCACTATCAATTTTTTCCATCAGTAAGAGAAAATAAATTAGCTATAAACAGAGCTGAAAGCATTAATTCTGTCACTGTGAAACACTCTGCATAGCCGAAGGTCTGATATTGTATGACACATGTCTGCTTGGTGTTTTGCTCATTGCTACATATTTACGTGCATACATAACATATGTGGAAACGTGCACTCAAATGGACATTCACATAGCCTTGAGGCCCTCTGCAGAGCCTCTCTGTAAAACTGATAAAAGAATTCTCCCCGGTCAGGAAAAGTCAGATAGCGTGTCCTCCTTTCTCTGTGTGTTTTGGTGCCATGAGAGAAAACGGCTTGATTTATCAACTGCTGGGCCAAAAGTCTGCAGAGAACAAGCTGACTGATCTAGCTCTTTCAATCTGACAAGGTCTCAAAGACATGAGCAAAGCGGGAGAGTGAGGAAGACGCGGAGAAACAGGGGCAGACAGGATTGGTTTGAGAGCCAGATGATTTAGAGGTCTAATATCAGCCATTATTGCCACTCCTAGTCTTGAGTTTCCTAATTTCCCCCTAATGGAATCCTCACCCATCACTGAGCATACTGATCGCCTGTTAAACAGAGCCCCTCTCGACCAATCATTATGAGGCTCATAGCTGTCAACTGCCTATCAGATGGTGGAAAATGGCAATTTCTGAGCATGAAAAATCAGATAGTGCTGTTTAAGAGAAGTTCCGTGGTGAAACTTTTGTTAGGTGGGGCTGTGTTCAGGTATTATCAGCATGCGCCTCACTTTGAGTCACAATATCAAACAAATTCAGATTAATGTGTCCAATTTTGTTTCACTACAATAATTTGATGCTAAGATAAGTTATACCTAGAGCCACAAAGGATGAACAAATTTTACTGGCGTCTCATAAAGTAAGGATACAGTTACGCTCTAACTTTGGGCTGCTGCAGTAAGAGCCTTGCTTTATGTCTTACCTTTTACTCTATCTTCTTGTCTGATTACACTGTCTGGCTGTAGTTTCAAGTTAAAAAGCCTTCATCAGTAACATCTCACAGAGCTGAATCCACACAAACATGGAAATGCGTACACGAGATGTCACATTGGGTGCATTGCCATCTTCATAATTCATTCATTGAACGAGAACTACTGGAAAAGACCCTTACAAAGAAAGATTAGCTAACACGAGGTGTTTCTTCGCACAAAGGAGCAGCCACTCTTCCTTGTGTCAGATCCTCCCAGCAAGCTCTTAACATGAATATAAATCCATGCTTAATGAGCACATAAAATATGGTACAGATTATCAGCATGTAGCTATGGATCCCATTGTTAGCTACCAAGGAACACATGACCACTTGTTTCTGAGTGTGCTGAAAAGTTTTGGGCTGTGGCCACCTCACTTTGTGTCATTTTCCCCCTTTCCTGCATAAGCTTGGAGGCAGCAGGCCAGAGCTCCTGCAGTGTAATGTAATGTTAAATGAATCTGCCATGCTGTAAACCTGTTATGAAGTTTTAAAAGGCCTATACGGGACCAGTGAGGCAAAGTAGAGAGAAAGAAAGCATCAAAGGAGAAGGAGCAGCAAAGGAGACTATTTCTGCTTTTCTTCTTGCCAACCATACAGCTAAGGTATAGAGTGGCTGCGGCTATGTACTTCATTGCTGTCACCAGCCACTTCACCTGGCAAAGGGTCAGCAGGATTTTGGAGGTTTTTGGAAAAGAGATGTTCCCAGAGAAAGAGCATGAAGTGGAAAAAGTAGAGGGCTGGTAATAGACAAGGGGGATGAAGGAGGAAACATGGCAAGACATAGTTAGAAAGCAGAGCGAGACCCTCAGGCATTGTGCTAGTCCAGCTTGACCAAATGGCCTCTTTGTAGCCTAGTCATGGTCCTCTTTCACGTGGTTTGTTCAGGTGTTTAGTTTCAGTTGAGGATGAATAGAAAGCCCGGTAGTCATAGTTACTAAGTACAGAGGTTTTCTGCAAATGTCACTTATAATACAAAAGCATCTGTTGTTAAAAACTGTAGTTAAAGCACAAGTATAGTGGATTTGTATGCCTTTCTTGGTTGCCAATAAACCAGCCAGAGAAAGCGGTTGCAGAAGGCCTTTAATTACCCCTTTACAAATTGACTGTAAGTGTGAAAACCTGTTTTGTTTATACTGCTTTCTGCAAGTATTTGGACCCCCAATGCAACTTTATCTTCTCTTCTTAATTGAGCAGTTGTTTGCCAGACTAATCTCCAAGGCTTGTGTACACAACAATCCTGCAAGATGCTGCAAATTAAAGACTTATCTTAATCCTCTCCTTCCCAAAACATTAGCCTTTCAGATCAGGACAATTCAAGCCAAATGTTTTTGCGTGTGTGTGTGTGGTGTGTGGTGTGTGTTTGGTGTGTGTCTGTGCAGAAAGTGTAAAAGGTACTTTCAAGCAAACCTGAATTAGCCTGTGTTAAAATATGTATGGAAGACAAAACCAGCCAGCTCACTGTAATACAGGTTGACACACATTTAGAGGATCCTGAGACATATGAGAGTGCGTCTTTAAACGCACAGCTTGAGAAACACAGTAGCGCAATAATGTAGCAATTTTATGCTACTCTGAAATGCCCATCAATACCTTTGTCTGAGGTGTAACTTGTTCCCCGACAAACCGTGAACACCTGCCTCTCTAATCCCATCAATTAACCAGGAGACTAACTACTAGCTTGGGTTACATCCAACATGGCTTTCACATCCTTTATTCTGGCGCGTCAGCCTGTGCAATCTTCTAATCAGAGTAACCCAATCCTTACCGTGTATCCACTGCCCAGGCTAAAAAAGGACGAGACGCGATTGTGAAGGAGACAGATCCTGCTTTCATGTCTGCCAGCACTAGGATTTTGGTCTCACATGCAAACACAGTGCACCTCCGCTCTGTGCCATTTTTTTTCCTTTGACATGCAGCGCACATTCTGGTTTATCCCTCATCCCAGTCTATATTCTAGTCACATATGTAGTGGAGGAAATACACGAGGCAGGTATTAGGCCGAGTGATTTATTTTTCTGAGACTGAAACCAAACCAGAGCCTGAAGCCTGCCATGTGACCTAACTGCCCATAGTGCATCTAATAGTATTGCATAGCGATGCATTTGTTCCAAACGGGGTCATGTCCCTAATGATCACACTCATTCATATTGATCTCTAAAATATCATCTTTAAAACAAGCCCCGAGGTTCATGTCAAGCGAGGAAAAGCTCCCTGTAGACAGGCGTTGAAGAATAGGAGAACAATATAAGCACATGAAAGGCCAGTGGCTACACGCCAGGTAAAGTGTCCACCTATTTCTATCTCTCTGCCTCTCGGCAATAATGATTAGCCACAAAAAAATGAACTGTCCTTTATTCACTTCCATAGCTGCTACAACAACACCCCGTGAGACACACTGAAAAACAGATGCAGGAAGTAGCAGGTGAGAGGGTCTTGTGGTAATGGCGAATAAAAGAAGAAAATATTGATCCGCCTTCCTACTGGTGTGTTTCCTTCAATTTAGAAATTAGAACGGTCAGTAAACTCCATTAAGCAAAACTCTTCACATTGGCCTCCTTTCTCAATGCACTGTAAAAATTAAGAGGCTAACACAGAAGTGGAACAACTACTGCAAAGCACACATTCGCCCTGTGGCAAAATGGAAATCCCACACCGTTTTTTTTTTTTTTTTTCCAGTGGCCAGGCCCTGAAAATAAAAGCACCACTCTGGAAGACATTTCTGGGACCATGACGATATGGTCAATCAGTTTAAAAGCTTATAAAAGTCTTTCCGGATCAGGCTTTTCAACATATCAGGATGCTGGTAAAAAGGTTTGGCTTCCT
>VURO01021000.1:0-29705 GCA_015108175.1 Pelvicachromis taeniatus
CGGCAACAGTAGAAGTAGGATTATTACACTGAACTGGAACTGTCGGCTAGCGAACCTGCTAACTGTGATTTTCTGGTCTTTTACTTCCTCTCCTGGAGAGTCGGGCGGAGAGAAGTTTCAGGGAGCACCACTCGTGCACTGGGCTACCACAGACAAGGAGACACTCGGTAGCAAAGGAGGAGCACAATTGGGAACTGCATTATTTGTGAACTGTTGGAATACGTTTTGGAGCACTGTAAGTAAACGCACTAAAAACCGCGCATGGGTCCTCTTTCCCTCTCACTTCTGCTACAATTCCGAGAAGGAAATAAGAGCCAGTCTCCAACAATCGCCGGTGTCCTTTAAACGCCGGGCCGGCCTGATAATTCTTTGAATAAACGCCCGGGCTACTAATGGAAGATATATGGTAATTGCAGAGTAAAAAAGGGTTGAAATGTGACATCCTGACATTTTCACCTTCAGTTTGAATTTTTTTTGTGAACAAAACGCTAAGAAACCTAAATAATTTTATTGAGAGTGACTTTTATCTGATTGCTGTAAAGGGTGGACAATACTTGGGTTTTGTGATGTTAGGTTGTGGATTCTTTTGATTATTCTTTTTGGATTTATTACCTGGCCTTGGTATATTGTTTCTGGTCCTAGCCATTAAAGTTTCATTGTTTTGTTTGTTCGTCTGCATTTGTGTCCTCACTCCAGCACTATCACATTGATAAGTAATACTTAGAATGATTATTTATCACTTTTAGAGAGCAAAATTGCACATTTTGTGCCACATCTCCATAAATACATATCAGATGTAAATTAGAGACATTCAACATTCTGATATTTCTCTGAGATCGTCAAGACAAACTTGTTTTGCATGCTGTCAGTTATTGTTCTTGGGAGATCCAAATGAGGCCAAACTTTGAATGAGGAAGTCAAAATTGTCAGTTATTCTTCCTTGAACTGATTGATATTTTTAACCAGCCTTGTTGCATAGCTCGGTGCAGATATACATAGCCCATATGCTGTCCAACATACATAAAAGCATGCGCATTCCTGTCATTCTTTAACAATAGGACTCATCGCCACAATGGCACCCACAATCCCTTGACAGTACTGACATGCATTCAGTGTGATAAAATGGGAGAAGTGTTATGTGACATTTTAAACAATGGGAACATATTTCAACAACTCAGTGGTTCCAAGGTTAAGACCTTTCATGGATTCCCTCTGCAGGACGGTAACGGAAAGTCGCCCTTCCGAGTTATCCAATTTGAAAATGTGCACATATTTACACTTACGCTCCGGAAATCGACTAGCTTCAAGTAGCCACTCTCTCGATTCTGCTCTCGCTCCCCTGTAAAACCTCTTAAGCCGTTTTTCGAACGCCAAGGGCACACGCTGCTCACACGGCTCTTACCACACGTATGATTTATTACATTCACCTAATACAAGAAAATGTCATCCTTTCTACGGCGAGACACGTCCTGACAATACCAGTCAACGGCGCTTTGACTCGCACGCCTTCTTTTGTGCCGCTCCCCGACGCCAAATTGCATTTGTTCCAAGTGTCACGTTAATGTATGAAAAGTTTAAGATGTCACTGGCGTAATCTGACAGCAGAGGTTTTAGTTAAAGCAAACGTGTCATATTGTACTTCTATTAGCAGGTCGCCATTGCACTATTAGTGACATCCCCAAGTCACTGGCGTGTCACCTTAATTTAAAGTTAAGCACTGTGACAGTTTAATATGCCAGGGAGATGAAAGCCCCCTCTGTTTCAGCGCCACGTCAAACCTTTTTCAAATGGGCGATAAATAGGGCTTATTGTTTCAGCAATTGAGAGGAACTGTCTGTCTAATGTGCCTTTATTCCAACCGCCGCCACCCCACCCTCCTCCTTCTCCTCCTCTGTCGTCCTCCACCTCCTCTCCTCTCTCCCTTATGGAGATTTTGTTTTCAAGCTTGAGCGGCGCTACCTAGAGGTTGAAGATTACGCTTTGAACACAGGCTGAGTGTCTGTCAGCCAAGGGTCGAGCTCGGCTAAGTTGAAGAAGAATAAGAAGAGAGGGGGGGGTGGGGGAGATGACTTTAAACTAGAAGACAAATCGCTGTGTTGTCTGTAAGCCGCTTCCTGTCTTCCTCTCTCCTTTAACTCCTCACAGACCTCTGAACTTTGACTCAGTTTACGAGGACAAAAGTTGACCGCGCTGTCAAATCCAAATTAGTCCATCAAACGCGCTTCGCTCGCACGAAAACTGACCTGGCTCGCAGCGAGCTCCCACCATCTTCTGCCTGGCTCCTCCCTTAAGGCCGCTTCCTTCCCCAGTGACTGCCGAACTGTACGTACAAATAATTTCGGCGGCGGCAGCGAGCAGCCTCTTTGGAACGCCTCGCTGTGGGTGTCCTCTGACACATCATTAGTGATGGCGAGCTGAGAGTGACACAGGTTGCTCATTCAAGAGAAACCAACTCCCCCATTAGAAGAGCAGCAAAGGCCATCCCCTCCTTCCCCCTCCTCCTCATCTGTCCTCGGGCTACAGGTGGGCAATTTTTGATGGCTGCACAAAAAAGGAGCCTGGGGATCCTGGAGCTGAGATAAGGAGGACTATTAGACCAGGCAACAGTGAAGGTGTTGGGCAGTGAGGATGTGGTGGGGGTGGCCATGTCAGGCGAGTCCGTTTGTTTTTCCACACTCCCTCCTTTCTCTCCTATAACCCCCCCCCCCTTCTATCTTTTTATGCGAGGTGGAGGAAAAACGAGGTGCCGTGAAGCTTGAAAGAGTGCCTGACATCTGAAGTCTTCTGATAGCTCCCCGCGATGCTCGGGAAAAAAATTAACTCTGACGCCCAGATCAAGCCTCAGGAGCTTAATTACATCAAAGAGAAAAGGATCCTTGTTAGATTCAATCCAAACAAAAAAAAAAAAGAGAGAAAGAGAGAGAAAAAAATGATCAGTAGTTTTCAAGGCTTTGTTTGACATTGAGAAGACGTGAATGTAAAAATAAGAGAAAGTGTGTGTGTGCGTATGTGTGTGTAGGGGATAGAAAAAGAGGAAGTTTGTCGTGCAGAAAGGCTCAGAGGAAGAGAAGAAGAACGGGGATTATCAAAAGAAGACAAGTCATTTGAGGGGCCGTACATGATGCCGATGCAAGGACGCGTCAAGTTGAAATAAAGTGACCAACGTGAAGGTCCAAAAGAAGACAAAAACAAGAAAAAAGGAAGAAAAAAGGTAGCTTCACAGGGGCCCTCTCCTCCCCCTCGGCCATCCTATTGACAGGGATGACAACGGTCCCACGACGCACCATTATCCTTGACCGTCAAGCCGACATCAAATGGGCAGGGAGCTGTCCCTGTCAAGGCCTCTCAAAAAGTACAGAGAAAGAAGAGATGGAAGAAGAAGAAGAAGAGAACGAGAGGAGAGCTCGTTACATACGTTCCTTTCCACCTTGCTTTGTCAAAACAGGCTTATTCAGTGTGTACACAAGCCTTGAGGGATGTTTCTTTCAAAGGCGAGGGAAAGAAAGGCGGGAGACAGGATAAAGAATCAGACATTCAGACACGAATCCAATGACTTGTTCCCTCTTCAAGGGGGCGATGCTCTGCATATGTTTACGTAAACCTTTACTTCACACATGAAATGAAAGCGGGATGGGAGGGGGCTTGAAGAGGGGGGAAAAAAAAAAAAGTGTGGTGGGTTGTGATGGAGGGAGCTTTGAAGCGAGATAAAACACGCCGCTCCTCTGCAACGCATGTCGTCTCATCTTTGTGATGTTAAAAGCAAATTGATAAACAAGGGCTCTCGCTTTCAAGGGGTCCTGTCACGAATTCAGGGTGCAGAGGCTTCTCACTTTCATCAGCTGAAGAGTCCCCACATGAGTAAACTCTCGCTTAGCCAGAGCGCAACTTTCCTTGTTCTGATGCCGCTCATTATTATATACCATTTTGTCTCAAATCAAAAAGGTCTCGCTGGCTCCAGGCGGGCACTTCATAGCCGTAACCAATCACCTTTCCTAATATTTGCGCCGGTTTGGAAAAAGCAAGAAATTGAGGCTCTTGTAGAAAATGAGTCTCTGTGCCCCTTCAGGAAGAAATGAACACTGAGAGGCTTACACGAGCGTGGTGTTGGTGGTGATGGTGGTGGTGGTGATGATGTGTGTTTTTGGAGACACTCACATTTCAGGGACCTGAGGCTGGTGGAGCACACAGGCGAGAGATGATAAAACGTGAGATAATTTGGTTTAATTTTGTGTATAAATTGTGTTATTCCTACAGTTTATCCAAACAGTAAAATTAGTTTTGCAGAGGGTTATCATCTCCTTCTATTCTGGGCAATATGATGAATAAATCCTTATAACTTTAATTCATAATTTTCACCACAGATCATAGTGTTAGAGTGATATTAGCTGTGCTATTTTCTAAAGGTTTATGGTCAATTTTGAAAATGTTAGCTGGGAGCATTGACAGTCACAATTAGATAAAATAATCTATTCATGCTAAATACAAAAATAAAAAATCTGGATTAATGATCTCTAATGTGTAGCTCTCAGGTCCAGTATGATCTAAATGTACCTTACAAAAGGCTTAGGTGGGTGTGCAATCATTTCTGATCATCGGCCTACACACAACCCCACACACAGCCGCCCTCGGGCTGATGCACTCTTGTCATTGTAAGAGCCTTAACTCCCCTAATGGAAGATTATCCACTGCTGCAAGGTTAAAATCAATCAGTATTACACAGGGAAAAAGTAGCAAACACAGACGCCCACACTGTACATGGATTATTTCCACACTGCAACTTATTTAGTCACATGATGGATGCCTGAATAGCTGAGTGAGACATAAGAAACGAAAACAAAATGAAAATGTAAAAGAAAAGTAACAGAACCCGTGGATATATAACCTACACTTTACTTAAATGCATTTAAATGGTCACTTTAGGAAAACAGACTAAATTCTGCGTTTAATAATACAAATCAATATGCATGTGACCTTTTGACATTAAAGAATACATTGTAAATAAAGTCCAATACAGATGGACAGACATTGTAACATTGGAATCATATTCAGCTGTGTGGAATGATGCTTTTGTAGACCCAAACACCAGAGACAGTAGTTAAACGCAGACCAAACCTTCGATGCGAAAAACATCAGATTAAGTCCAAATTCTAGTAATTATTACGTGGAACAGCAGGAAATCCAACTATTGAGGATATCTAAGAAAGCAAGTTTGGGAAACATTAGATATGCTGAATATGTTTGAGGATTCCGATCCACCTCTGTTTCCATGGTAACGCGGACTGATTTGGTATGGTTGCGCTGGTTGAGTATGCAGACTAAGCGATAAGCTATGGGCGCGTGTGCCAAAGTTTAACAAACCATCGTCTTGTTTGGACAAGAAACGCCAGTGCTGTAATTATTTTGTGTAGAAGAGGACGAAATACAACAAAACTAATCGAAGATAACAAGACAAGGTAAAACCCTGAGCAAGACACAGAAGATAAAAGCTACTTAAAGATGGGTAAACGCCTAACACAGAGACTTTATAACAAGCTAAGTCTCTGTCAGGACACAGAGGAGGTAAGATGAACTAAAACACAGTGAATTAGCAAAACTAAAAGCAACAAAAACGTCCCGAAACCCCAAAACTTCAATTCTAGCATTTTCTTTAACGCAGAAGTGACCACGTTTGGTGACAGCTGCAGTGCTAAGCTATTATCTTATGCTAGCTATTGTGGTTAGCCTGTGTACTTGCTAATTTTTACCTTGAATTTCACTCATCAAAACTGCAGCACGAACTTCTGAAATGGCGTGTTAGCACAAAAAACTGTATTATAAATCAAATTATTCATCAAATACTTGGAAACAAAAAAAAACAATACACCTCACACTAGAGTTTTTTTTAGCTGAGCAAACAGCTAGCAGCTACAGCTGCCTATTTTAGCAATCAAAATAGCCATGCTGTGTTCCTCTCAGAGCTAATAAACATAAATGGTTGAGTTTTTTCATAAAATTGAGCAGGGAAATTAGCTCTACAGACCAAATATATAATTGTAGCAGACTATAAACAAGTTTATTTCTGCTATAAAGTTGGACATTTTCACACAGGAGTCCGTAGGGAACCTAATTTAGACTTTTGTGGGAAATCTACGTCATTCTTTATGGCGATTTCCTGGTAATTGACGCTTTACTTTTGGAGTCAGACTCTAGTGGCCATCAGAGGAACTGCAGTTTTGTCACTTTAATGTTGACAGTCTTTTTGTCCTTGAAGTTACTGCGTATTTTAATAAGAATAATGGTTAGACAAGAGCTTCATATAGCTCTAAACATATATAATTTGTCTACATATATTTGTTTGTTATCCTTATATCAGTGAGGCTACATGTTTAGATGATGGATTTATCACTAATAATGTGAAGAATTCTCAATAAAGGACAAAAGTTCTCATACAGAGAGATTTGGGTTTACCCTGTTTATCATGCAACCCTGCATAGTGCCCCACCAAGCTGAATTATAACAAACAACTCAAATAATCATGTGGTTATGGCGTATGCAAATCAGAGGAAATTCATCTGTCATTTCAGTCACTCTCAAAATGTAACTAATAAGAATACGGACAAACAATGCCAGTTTTAACCACCGAGCACAAGTTATACGCCAGACCTGGCTGCAAACACCATCTGAAAACCCTCCAAGTACATTTCTTCAGAAATGCCTGACTTAAGCAGTAGTGCGTCAGAGATGCAAACCATTTGGGTATCCAGACAGCCTGAAGCGAATGCTCTGAGTAATTAAGAGTTGAGATTTTAATTTGGCCCTGGGCTGAGAAGAGTGAGGCCGTCTGCTCCCGATCTGGACACTGACACCAAAACTCAGGATGAGTCAACATCACAGTTTGAAGCGGCACTGATGATGATGATAATGGCATTTCATGACGTCCAGTTTTATTCGACTGACAGTTTATGCATCGCATAACTCCCTAACAGCACTGCGAATAGGTATATATACATGTTTTAATTGATAATAAGTTGTTTTTAGCAGAGAGGCTGAGTTTGGTGAGAAATGCATGTAACTAGACACAAAGTGTACCTTATGAACAGCTCGAATAAAATCCTCTGTACAACCTTAGGTCAGCCGTGAGAGGGGTGATGATTTGTTCATATTTTCCAGGGTTTTTTTTTTTAATCCTTCTTCAAATTCATATATGAACCTGCTGGTATCATTAATATTTCATGTAAAGGTTCCATAATGGTATGAGAAAATTACCCGAGCATTCGAGGTATTTGATTGGCCTTTTGGTCAACGAATTATTTAGAAACTTTTCCTAAAGGGTAAAGTAACTCCTATCCTGCTCCTGGACTCATTAAAGTCAGTAACTTTTGGCGTGTGATTACCTATAAATGACACCAATCAACAGAAATCTGGGGCAGATTTGGCTCATTTTTGGACCTGTGCTACCTACACCGCGACCACAGGATTTTGTTCTCTGCAGAGTAGGCCCCCACTAACAACCTCGTTGGCATTCAGCTCTGAAAGATTCATGAGAGAGGGCCAGTCAGACGGGCCGGTCTAATCATGGAAAAAACACCACAGGCCATCGGCCTGGCTTGCAGCCACTGAATTCAGTGAGACACCCTTAATAGTGTGCTTAACCTTTGAACGAGACGTGTGAGGCCAAATCCTGTCAGGGTCCCATCTAGCCGACAAGGCCTCAGTCATTGAATGAGCTTTAACCATCAGTAGCCAGATCAACCACAGGCCTGCGGGTGTACAGGCACCCTTACTGGGCGTCACACTGGACACCCTCCTGCTTGATGGAGCCTTCATCCCCCTCAGATCCTCAGATGAGGGAGGAAAAGAGCTGTGGGTGGTAGTAGCATCACAGTAGGGTGTCTATCTTTTGTCAGAACTGTTGAATCTCCTGGGGAATTTCACACCACCCCTTTGAGCCAAAACTACTTGTACCTACATCTGTTATAAAAAGATGGCGAAGCTACTGGTCCTGCAGCTCCAACACAACTGCAGCAAAATAAGAATATACTGAATAGGATCGTGCTTCTCCTACCGTTATGGATCTTTACTCTATCCAAAAAAAGAAGTGATAGAAGAAAGCATAGGCTCGCTCCAAGCTGGGCTCATGTGGGAGCTTATTTATAAAACTATTAATACATTTATACTAGAACTTGGTCTTAAGATTCCCAGTGGTGCTCTTAGGCTTGAATAATAAAATATGCCGAGCATATATAACATTGCTTAAGAGGGTTTCAAGAATCCCATTTGTAAGTTACACACCTGTAATCTGTATGACTGATGACATCAGTGTTGTGATGTTCCCTCATATAATGCCAGCACAAAGGAGAATGTAGTCATTTAAGGCTATGGATGGAAAAAGCACCTATTTGGTGGACTGAATTGTGGGTTGGCACAGCCGATGAAGCAGCAAACAAGGTGATGCAAAAGACAAAAGTGCAAAGGTCATCAGAGGCTTGGATCAAACTGTAATGTGATTAAACACTGTCTTGATACAGTCCTGTGACAGCATGTAACCTGTCTCACCCTGTGATACCTGGGATAGGCGCCAGCTCCCCTGGACCCTGGTTTGAGTAAGAACTTCGTCAATGCAGTCTCATGGCAGTTCATCAAATGCTTGTTCACGCATCTGAAAATGCGTCCTTTGTGATGAGATGGTTCATGACATCAGTGTATTTCTACAAGAATTCCTCTGCACATTAAAGCAAGCAGAAAACAGCACTGAAGCACCTCTGATCACTTTCATCAGAATACCTCAGTGTTCTCTAAAACATAATACAAACAAACTGCTGGAGGCCAGTGACCAGATCTGTGGAGCTCTGCATGGGGAAAAAAAAAAACCCCTCTGTAATTGCAGTGTTTTGTTTCAGGGGTCATATACCGCGCTGTATCATCCCCCAGGCCCCCCACACTAATCGTATTTTGTTCAGTTAAAAACCTGTTGTTGTTCGCCCTTCAGCGGCCCTGAGTGAAGAGTGCACTGTCTGGCAATTACTGATGAACTTTTCAAAGTATTCATAATTGGATTGGGCGCAGTATAAAGTTAAGATGGTTATTTTTGTTGTGCATATTCAAGGAACAGGCTGTGGAAAAATGATGTTTATGGCTTCTGAAGAAACATTTGGCAGCCAACGGTCATTAAGAGGAGTCCCGCCAAGTGAAAAGTTGCACTCTTTACCAAAATACACACGAAATCAAGACATAAATACTCAGAGGGGAAATGCTGCACGCTTGCCTGAACTAACTCCAGCTCTCTATCATAATTTCATTAATTGCTCCTGAAGTCTATGATATAGCGAGCAATGCACCAACTGTGAAGAGAGCAAACATATTTCCTGGGCCAAATGTGCACAGGAAAAAACAGTTTTATTTTGAACATATCCAGTCATATTGTATCCTGTGTCATTTGTTGAGTTAATGCGTGCAGCAGAAAGACACCAGAAAAATATATTTTTCAGTTTATTCACTTAGCAAGTCCCGGTTATTATAAAAGCAGCGCAACGCTAAAAATCATCACATTAATTCCTAAGAAAAGCGATACAATTTAAGTCTGTGGAGTTGGATATTGCAGCTCATTATTTTTATGAAAACTGTCCAAAACACGTTCATAGCACTGACTGCTCAAATTTATCAAGAGACACATCCTGTCATCATCGAATTTTAAATTCCTGATTTAATCATTTTAGACTGCAGTTCGTCAGGTTTTTGTACCCTGATCGATTAAAGAGTGAAAAATGTCCAGATTTGTTATTTGTTAAAGTACTAATTTATCTTCAGATTTACCTGAGATAAAATGTAAAAATCAGATTGTTATTAGTGATCTCCCAAGGAGGAGAGCTGGCTGGGTGGATAGGTCATCAAACAATGTGACTTGATGAAGATGAACATGCTCAGGGATGCAATTTTTCATCAGTAAAAGAAAACTACATATTTTTATTTATTGCATATTTAAATCTGTCTGTTTGGTTCTCAATATTTTAGCCCTTATGAACCATTTAGGAGTACCTTGTAAGGGACTGCTGTGAAACTGACATCTAAAGCCCCATTCAGGCAACCTCTAGAGTCCGGTCAGTGAACCTCTAGCAAACAAGTGTCACTAAGGAAAAGTTTGAATTATGCGACCGGTTAGTGAGTGGTTGCTAGAAGTTGCTGGCAGCTAACAAAGCTCTCAAGAGCGTTTAACGTTCATGTCAGTCTTCATCTACATTTTTAGGAAAGAAATTAGGGGGAGCACTGTTTCAACAGGAAATTAGGTCTAGAGACCCTCTAGAGACCCATGCATGGATGGATTTCATGCTTGCATTGTTAGGCCTCAAGGAAAGCCTTGCTGTCTGTTGATAGTATTAATGTGTTCTTTGTGTCATAATATAATGTCTTGTTTTGTGCACTGTGGACCCTGAGCTTTAATCTCTTTCTATACTTGTTTATGGCTGAGATGACAACAAAGTTAAAGTAAACTATGGTTTCTAGCAGATTGCTGCAGTTTACATGGAAGACGCTGACTTGTCTGCAAATTGCTAGCAACCAAAGCAATTGCAAGGAGGTTTTTGGTGCTGCAACCTCTTTGTGATTAAGATCACCGAGCAACAGGCAGGAACCTCTAATTGGGGAATTCACATGTTTCCCTAACAACTGGAGGTTGCTAGGACATCGCCTCTCCATTTGACGATTTGTTTTTGTTTGTTTTTTACTGACTAGCCTTCTGCTGTCTCCTCTGCGTGAGAGTCAAAGCAGGAAACACCCAGCACCACAGCCAAGACATTTGATGCTGTCATGAGGTTTGACCTCCTGCTTCCAAGCATTTGTCCAGCAGATTTTTGTACTCCATTATATTTGCTTCCTCCCAGGCCACTACTCTGTCCATCATTTTGCTCATTTCAAGTGAATGTCCCATTTCTGCTGCATTCACAGAGTATAAAGACGCCAACTTGCCAGCCAGCTAGCTCAGCATTTCTGCTTTTATTTCCTCTAATAAAGTGGATACACTATTTTGTTGAATTATGTCATAATCTTGGGATTTATTTGGATTAGTGTGTGATTCAACGTGATGCTGGGAGAGTAGATGTTACTGTACAAGCAAGAGAAACGTGCAGCCAAAGATAACAACAGAAGTCTTTTGTAGCTCACATTTAGATCAGCGCAGTGAGCTAAAGCTAACGTGTCACATTTCTGCCGCAACTAATTGAGAGCAGCTTGGAAGGGTGGAGGAACAGCTGAATAATTTCCAATGCCTGAAATGCTCATCCTCCCTCATATCAATATTTCTCACTATTTATCAGAGGTGGGCAAGTAATGCAGAACAAACACTTCTTTACTGTAAAACTTTCAGGGAGTTTAATTAAGTAATTATTTTCTGGCAACTTTATGTTTTTGCTCCCTACATTTTAACAGAATGCCTAAAACTTTCTTACATAAAAAAAAAATTTGTGCAATAATGCAAACGTGAACATATGTGCAAATATAGAGCTAAATTTGGGGGTTAAAGTGAACTGGAATGATCCAGCGCACTGTTTTTGGCTGCGGTAGTCGCGACAAAGCAAAGCTCAACAAATATCAGCAAACACACAAACTGTTTCTGTGTAATGTGTCTGCTAGCTGAATGTACAGCTGCTGTAGTTACCATCGAGAGAGAAAAAGAATTGACATAACATTACTCAGAGACGGAGAAGATTTGAAACAGGAGAGTGGATGAAGAAGAGAGGGTATATTTAAAGGTAAGGACAGCGCAATGGTGTTCGATAAACTGGAAACTTAAAGCTTACAAGTAGTCCTCATTCATTTCAGAACTTGTAATCAGATACGCCTGACGTGTCGCTGATTATGACTTCATATTGTAAAACGTTTGCAAGTATAGCCGCTTCTCCTTCACATCAAAAAGAGCCAGTTGCGGTGGGTCGGGCATCTGATTAGGATGCCTCCTGGGCGCCTCCTGGGTGAGGTGTTCCGGCCATGTCCCACCGGGAGGAGGCCCCGGGGCAGACCCAGGACACGCTGGAGAGAATATATCACTCGGCGGGCGGGCGAAACAAACTGAAGTATACTGACACTGTGTTATTCAAACGTACTGTGGTGAACCGGTGTGCTGGCCCGGTGCAGAGTGACAATAGATTTTGTGGTCTGGGTAACACATCAATTTGAATTTACCTGATGATTCACTCACAACTTGTGAGGTTTCTGGGCTGCTTCCTCATTGGAGGAGAGTTTGGTGAGAAGTCGCTATCGGTGTATGTACAGACTGGTGTTTCTTGGCGTTCGGGTTTGCTGGAGTTTGGTTCATTTCATTTGTAACATTTCACATCTCGCATCCAGACATTGAATACACTGATCTTTTAGCTGCATTAGCTTTGCTATATTAAATTAACATTTTGCTTACATATCGCTTTTACGTGAATAAAGAGTCAGAAGTGCAGATACCTGGGTTAAGAAATACTCTAGTAAAAGTTGAAGTACTAAGTGAACAATGTCTGTATTTTTGCCACCTCTGCTATTTATCTGCACCTCCTAAAAAGCCTATTCGTGTTGCACGGTGAACCTTGCCTCGCCAGTATTTCCATAACAATAAATGCCCTTCAAATTTCTACCAAAGCTCAGCTCTGGGTTCTGTTACGTTTGTGTGCTCATTTGCAGAGTTGCATATAGCAGAGCAGCTCTCGGTCCAGTCAGAAGGAGTTGGCAGGATGTGTGCCAGTGTACAGGGAGGATCAAACAAACAAAAGAGCAAAAAGAGAAGAAAAGTTTTCAACACATACAAAAAAAGAAGCAGAAAGAGATGAGCCCTGAAACTGGCTCTGCACTGTACCCATCCAATTTGCTTTGTTCCCAGTTACCTGCCCCTGCCATCAGAAGGGGAGCCACTGGGGGCCATACTGGGGCCATCTTTGCTCCCATGGCCCCCTTTCTCGCCACAGCCTTTAAAGTCCTGCACTGCGATGTGCATGGCCTTGATGTTTGCCTTGTACCCTACATGCAAAGCTATCATTATCCATGCCTCTTGACAATCGCAGGCCCTGTCTTTGTTACATCTGCAGCTCTTTGCCTTGGGCTATGACATGACTGTACGGTTGATCTCTTCTCTTTTACATATTGCTCCCTGTGTCTCTTTTTCTCTGTTTTTCTGTACTAAGACTGTGTACCACGGCTGAATCCAACTCTGATTTGACGACTTGTAAAATCTTTTACCTCTCAGCCTGTGTGACACCTCTGCTTCTTTGATCTGTTCGGCAGTTTTCCAGATAACTCGCACTACAGTCGGGCAAAAATGTCTATTGATGTTGGGCAAACGTTAGCTCGCAGGTTTGCTTTATGTGGTAATGTTTTTCACACCATCTCTAAAGGCATTTCAGACAATAACAACCCTGACTGAAAAGGGCATAAAAGTAGAAAAGATAAAAGTCAAAAGAAAGGTATGTAATCCGTAACATCAAATCATCCGAGAACTAAGCATATGATGAATTCGGTGTTAAAAGCAATCTTTGAAAAAGCCACAAACTTTCTAATAATAAATATGGAGCAGAATCTGCACGTAACAATAACTGGACAGCATTCGCAAACCGTGGACCGGCCAATTTTTGTCTTTGATCACTTCTTCTCAGGATAATCTGACTCACAGGCACAGAGGAAACCGGAGACGGTGAATTTCTTCACAGAGACACACACAGATGTGTGTTATGCATGTTATCCGCTAGTTTCATAAGCTAAACAAAAAAATTTCAGGCAGCAGAAGCATTTTAACAACTGAAGACAACACGTCCAGGTTGAAGGCACGCTAAAAAAAAACCAACAACAGACGAGTATATCCTCAAAACAACATTAGCTAAATGGATTACATGAATTTAGAACATCATTTGCAGATGAAACCATCTGGAAGCCTGCTGTATGACAAGCTTTCTGTACAGCGTCTTTGTTGTATTAGATTCTATCTTCGATGCAGACATGACTGTCACCCACTGGTTTCTCAAGTCCCATTCTGAAGCTGTAAAGGAAGCATTAAGCTGCGGCAGTCTTGTTGTTGTTGAGTCAGAAGTGACCACATCTGCCTGACCAGGTGGAATCAGTTATTACCTAATGGCAGAAAGCTTGGCTAGCAACATGCATTCATAAATTTTATTAACGAACTGCAAAATGCACATTTGATAATTAGCGCTACTATGATCAAAAATTAACCCCTCATCTTGCGATCACTTGCAATCTTTCTGGCTTTTAAATAGTTGCTTCAAAGATGAGGACCAGGTGTGACCACTGAGCTAGTTGCCTGCAGCAGATTTGTAATTTCTACTAGTTTATCAGAGTTAATTCATGTATAGTCACAAACAGATTGCATGTAAATGCCAAACTGACCTCATTCAATAACAGACTGAATGTCTTTGTACGCCATCTTTACGCACCAAAATCACAATAGAAGATGGTGATTAAAAAGCATTAAGATCAAGTCAGTCCACAATTGTGATTGGATGGAGTCAAGGTGGCAATTACCTGAAATCTGTTTGTGATAATAAGACAAGTAATGGCGATACATTGTCAAAAATTGCCAATTTGCAGCATATACAGAAATTCATATAAACTCTATGGTTCACAGTTCAGAATCTTCCTTGATAAATAGTGACATAGTTGCTGCAAAATGGCAATTTATTTTCAAAGTTATATAGGCATTCAGAAACCTTTGCCTAATGTAGGAATATAACCAGTACAACAATACAACCAGTTGGCAACCAGTTGAGTCGAGTTCGCTATTGTAAAGACATGCATGCAGACCAACTCTGATTGATTGCAGAGTGTTGACAGTCTGTCAGCATTTATAAATATACACTGATTATGTGCCAACTTTAAACAATCTGTCTGAGAGTGTTTACATTTAGTCCATTTGCATTGTTTGGCTCCCACCAGGTCTTGCAATTGAAAGGAGTCACCAAAACTACTGGCAAACGGTCACCAACAGAAAAAAGTTTAAATGCACAACTGCTTTTTTTTTTTTTTTTTACCTATAAAAAGGTTTCCATCCAGTTTTTACTCCAGCGTAACTGTAATATACCAGTAATAACTGCCCATGTTGGTACCAGGGATGACACGGTACCACTTTATTATGTCCGATATCAATATCATAAATTTGGAGATCTGCCGATACCGATATGAATCCGATATAGTCTTTTACAATCAATAAAACTGTTTTTTTAATGTCTTGCTGCATTTTGCATAAGTTCATACTCAAGTTTTAAAAAACAAAACACTAAAGCTTTTCTATTATTCCTGTATGCAAAATATGCACAGCACCCAAAATATTTTACAGTTCAGCAATACTGATCTTTTTATTTAAACTTTTAGCAGAACTTTAAGTATTTAAAATAACATTCAAAAAGTAATTCAAAATACAATTTTATGCAGATTTCAAATACCCTGGTTCTGAAAAAAAAAAAAAGAAGTGCAATATCAGCAAAAAATAATGTTTATATTCAACAACTTAAAAAAAACACACACAAAAAAAAACCAAAGGTGTATAATGGAGCCTTTTATACTTAAAGCTGAACATAAATAGACACAAGTATGAAAAACGAAACTGTTTAGCCTGCAACACTGGTTTTTGTAAAACTTCAGTCTATCCATTGTAGTCAGATTTAGCAATGACAACGCACGGACATCTGAGCTCCACATATCGGTTGTTAAGCTTAACGTGGGAATGCTTTACCAACATTCACAGATGAACTTACACACTTGCTTTACTTCACTGGGATAGCCTACTGGGAGATGAAATGCCGGTTTGGGGTTAGGGTTAACCCTCTATAACGTGACGCATACTGCTCCGACGTGCTAAGGTCATGAGCTGGGTTACACCATGTCACACGTTTTATGAGGTGCTTTTGTGATATTTAAATGATCAGATTACATTTTTTATTTCTCCTCGATATCCAATCCAGTAATTTACAAAGTCACCTCAAAGTCTTTGGGGACTGACTGAGCCTCAAGTGCATCATTTTAATAATTGATTTAATTGTAATACTTTGACATTTTTAAACATACATGGCCTGGAAATAAGACTTGTGGAGAGACAGTACCACAGTAATGTGACATATTTCAAAATAAGAATGATCCAATCAACCAAATTAAAGCTTTAAACTTTTTGAATGTTTTTATTAAGTGTTTAGGAAATTAATAGACACTACAGAAAAAAAAGCAGATAAAAAACTGGTTAAAGCTATATAGAGAGCTGATTTTTTTCTATTAGGGAAGTCACTGGAAGCACCGTGTACTCGAAATCCAAGTCCAATCAATTATACACATCTCCAAAGTCTAAATCTACCCCAGCGTGCAGTCATTTACATTTTGTATTTCAGCCCAAACTCAAGAGCTTTTAATTAGTTTAGCGCTTATAGTCTGCCAAAGCTCGTTTGACCTTCACTCTCCTCCTCTGCTTGACGTCTGGACTGTATTTTTGTTCCTCAAAATTCCTCAAAACACACCAACTAATACATGTACACATGCAGTCTAACCATACATTTTAAAATAGTTCATTCTTCTGTCAGCTATTTGGAAGTATTTTGTAATGCATGATTTATGGAAAAACAAAGTTTTTCCATAAATACTCTATTTTGAAGCAACCACTGTTTCTGGGTTTTGCACCAGAAGATAACCCCTCACCTCCTACCGTCACCCACCCCAAGTATCACACAAAACCAAGACGTGGGAAGTCAACGACTCACTTTCTCATTGGCCACAGGAGGTAGCGGCTCACGGCGTTTCACAAGCCCACCAGTGGTCTTCAGACAAATGACCTACAGCTCGCAGTGCTCAAAGACCTAAACGCTGCTCTGTTCTCCAGGCACGGGGAGGAGGGATGTGAAGGGGAGTGTAACCGATTGGCAATTTCACATAAAACTGATTGCTTAAAAATTTCAGTTCGAGCTCAACTCTGCACACCTACTCTGACAGGCATTATTCAAACTCGCACCAGGCTTCAAGCTCAAGCAAATCGTCCTGACTGACCCGTTCTTGAACATGCAAACCTAGACCTTTGTAGATATTACCTGTTGCACATCTACATGAGAATGGCTGAAGTCTAACAAAGGTGCAGAATTCCAAGTCTTTTTGAAACAATCCCTAATAAAATATGTTTAGAGGTTATTACAGATTATTTTACTAATCTTTAGGTATCCTCTTTATATAAAGACTATTCAGATATTTGTAGGTATTCTATTTAGATATTTACTATTTATTATTGTACCATCTAATTTAATACTGTACGTTTATTTTGTAAGTACCATACCAAATAAATGTACTTTTAAAATGTATTATATGCTTCTTTTTTTTTTAACAAAGTCTAAATAAACAGCAGTATAATTTCAAACGTAATGCAAAACTTGAGACCATCCCAGACTAAGGATGTTGTGGGACCCATTTCCACAGCTTTTTCAAAATCATGCAACATTTTCAAGAACATTATTCAGCTAAATCCACGATTTTATAGCAACAACTGTCATTGCAAAAACAGATTTCTGGTCTCAGAAAAATTAATTTAAAAATTAATATGTTTTAAAAATGGAGGATTATCTGTGGTATGAAACTACAGATGAAACTTTTATACCCTCTAAAACTGGGACGGTGATGGTGGGCCGCACCAGTAATCTAAACTCAACTGTGCTCAATAATTTTATCTCTTTGCATCTTTATTAGTGCAGCCCTTCTCAACAGTCCCAGTTTCTTGTTTCCCGTTGTGAAAACTAATTGCCCACACAGTAATGGGCAATAATTATTAGTCTACGTGCTTTACCCATACAGTAATCCACTGAGAATATGCACTATATGGACATGTGTAGTGGGCATCCTACTGTAGCTGTAATGTGTAACCTACGCTATGAAGCTCCGGATGCACCGTTTTTGTGCTGATGTTAATGACGTTGGAAGCTCTGCAGTCATTCAATCTGCAGAGTGTTGGCATCCTCAGCAAAGTTTTGGTGACTTTGCTCTGTAACTTCATGACTTAGATGCTGTGGTTCCTAAACGCTTCCACTCTGCAATGAAACCACTTACAGCTGATGTTGGAATATCTAGGAAGGAAGAAATTTCGCAAACTGACTGTTGCAGCAATGGCAGCACACTCAAATTCAGTGAATGACCCATTCTTTCACAAGTTTGTAAAGGCAGACTGCATGGCTAGGTGCTTGATTTTATACACCTGTGGTCATGGGACTGAAAACACATGAATTAAAAGATTAAGAGGTGTAGTCCATATATATTAACTGTAGTCTAAGTTTTTGACCAATCATATTTGAGCAGGCTAGCTGAGCTATTAGCTATGAAATATTCAGTATTTTTGTTCGCGTCTGCATTCATGCACAAAACAGAAAATGCTGATATAGACAGGACTTTAAAAACTCAGATTTAAAGTGATCAAAATGTGCTCTCACTTTTTAATCGTCTCAACCCAGCCTGTCGTGGAAGATGTCCAGTGGTCTCTTCCTGTTAAAGGGCAGTATTTAACCGAGTAAGAGGTAAGGCCCAATGCTTTTGTCAATAAAGTATAAAAATACTGAAGACAGAGGATGTAAATACATATCTACAAAAATAAAATCTATCCATACTCATTTATCTCAAGTTTCCTTTTTTTTATTTTTAACTCTGGTATGATTAAGGATGTGGTATAAGTATCATCCAGGGAATATGAGGAATACGAGGCCGTGCTAAGGAAAGATGGCATCAGGAGAGGAAGGTTTGACTTTAAACAGCAAGATGAGACAGACATGAAACAGAACATGCAGTTTCACATGGAGATGAGCGGGGGTTTTTGGCACGCTGTACATCCAAAGCTTCAGAGAGAGACAGAGAAGAGGCACACAGATGCATGCAAAGTGCTTTGATTATCTTGCATTGTCTTTCAGTGTTGCTTTGCTAACACTGCATACGGCATTTAAATGAAGTCCAAGACAGGGAGGGAGGGTTGACGCCAGAGAGCTTGTGATTCTCTCTCTGTCCAATGTCTATTTCAAGACCCCCAACCCCCAGTACGGGAAATTAATAATGAATGCATCCTGTCCGATTTAATTCGGCACTAATTAGGTCAGGAAAGTTTGGGAGTGAAAGGTACAGTCCAGGCCACGTGGTCGGGTCTCTCAGCGGGCAGCCACTTTCATGTGGCGAGAAAAAAGTTGAGCGTGGAACAGAGGGATGGCAGGGGCAAGGCTAGTGCCAACAGCGCCAGCACAGGGACGAAGGGCCAGGGCTGGAGACAAAGATAATAAAACCAAGAAGTGGCAGCTTCAGAAAGCCACTGAAAAAAAAGACACCAGGGAGATATCAACCGTGGGCCTTCGCCGAGTGGAAAAAAAAAAAAAGAAGAAGAGAGCTGTCAGTCTGTTTGTTTGGACTGCGACCGCTGAGAAATAATTATTCCCTTTTAATTACAATTTGGAGAAAAGAAATGTAGTGCTCTGGCTTAGGATGACTCCTCTAGACAGGGTGGCTGATGTGAGGCAAACGGAGATGCCCAGACCGCAGTGCAAAGTGCCCGAGGACTTACAAAGCAATGTTATCACCTTTACCACGCTGCCGAGCAAAAGAATAAACGACTTTGATACGACTGCGAGTGCACTTTGGCCAACTTGGGCGGCAGTGTGCAGTTAAAGCAGAAACTCTCCGGCAGGAAGAGTTCAGAGCGCTGGGGGGAGGAGGAGGAGGTGGCGGGGAGGGGGGGGACAGATGAAGGTGACAGCTTTAGAGGTTAACCTCGATTTTAAGTCCCAACAGGGTTGGAAAATCCCGCAAGGCTAGATATCGCTCTGATCTTTCACATCTAGCTCACAGATATTGTACCAGACAGTGCCAATAATATCTCTTCAGGACAGACTGACAGACCTAAAATGTACTTCAAAAGGTTCCCTGACATTCTTCAACTCTTTACTGAACAATGAGCTTTACTTCTGACATGTATTTTTAGCTGATAAAATAAATCTGAATAACAAATTCCTCTTCTGTATGAAGACTGGCAGAGAGTAGCAGCTCCCCTGATTCAAATGATGCCAACCTGCTTAGTGGAGGCGATCCAGATGGAGTATCAGTTCAAGTACTGTAAATCTGCCTGATTGGAGGGGTTCAGACATTTGCTGGAGAAGGGCGACTTAAAATCAAATCTAGCTGTGATGTTTTACCTGAAAATAACTTCAAATCCATGTCATAAAAATGTGGTCCTCTCCTGACTTAAAAGAAAAAGAAAAAACAGTGACTCTGTAGTGCTGTGACAAAGTCTTTGGCCGCTTCCTGTTTTCTTTTCTTTTCCCATATTTGTCATGTTTCAGATCATCAAAAAATGTTAATGCTCGACAAAGACAACCCGAGTAAACACAAAAAGCAATTTTAAAACGGCAGCAAGAACTGCAATCAACTGGCACTGAGTCTTTTACATCTCTGTGGAGGAATTTTGGCTCACTCTTCTCAGAATTCATTTAGACACATTGGAGGGTTTTCCAGCATGAATGGCCTGTTTAAGGTCATGCCAAAGCATCGCAATCTGATTTAAGTCCAGACTTTGACTGGGCCACTCCCAAAAACATTTTTTGAGCCATTCAGAGGTGGACTTTCTGGTGTGTTTCAGATCATTGTCCTTCTGGGTAACCCAAGTGGACAATGCTGGTCGGAAATTGTCCTTCAGGATTTTCTGGTAGAGAGCAGAATTCACGGTTCCATCAGTTACGGCGAATCGTCCTGAAGAAGTAAAGTGGCCCCAGACCATCACACTACCACCACCATGTTTGACTGTTGCTGTGATGTTGTTTTATCAAATGCTGCTAGTTTTATGCAGATGTAACAGGACTCAAACCTTCCAGAAAAGTTCTGCTTTTGTCTCGTCAGTTCACAGAATTTTTACCTAAAAGTCTTGGGGATCATCAAGATGTTTTTTTGTGCTACCTACATTACCAAAAATCAACCTGGATAACAAGAAAAATGTATAAAAGCAAAACAATTGCAGCAAATGTTACTGGTTTGTTGTAACAAATACAGGCAATAACAATGAAAGCCAAAGCAGATATCTCCCTGCATTCATCCTGGAAAATAAAACTTAAGATTTTCAACACTTTTCTCGTTTTATTACTAATTCACACACTCACACTGATGGATCGTGTATCTTGCCCAAGGATACTTCAACATGCAGACTGGAGGAGCTGAAGATCAAACTATCACCCTTCAGTAGTGGCCAGCCCGCTGGACTTCCTGAGGCACAGCTTTCCTGCACACTAAAAGAAACTAATTAAATGCAGTGAAACAAATGCTGAATCCCAAACTGTGTTCAAACTATCGTGTACGTGAAATCCATTACGAGTATAATGGATAAATGGTTGAACGTGGGAGTACCAACCAGGCACGAACGAACAGTCACAAAAGGTCTTCTCAAACTTTCACCTGGCCACAGTTTGGATCACATTTCTCTCATGTTTTCATTTATGGTGAGGGAGATGAATCGTCTTTTAAAAGGAAAACAAAATTACAGTCGGAGGTTTGTGGATCGCTATCAATCAAGCCACCATTAAGACACCTATTCAGGTTTAAGTTACACTCACCAAGTTAGCTAGGTTTAAGAAATAAAAGTACTCTGTTACGTTACAAAGATTAGAAGAATTTTTTTAGGATTGGAAAAAGGTGGTTTTAGTTAAACTGCGATGATTCTCAAGGTGCCATATACGTGTATTGTACATGATTCCTGCAGAAATGCATTAGGTGCAATATAATGGAAAGAAAACAACAGATCATGTGTCCAACAGATGTCCGTGTGCATGAATTTGCGTGAAATCGGGTTGTCCTGAGTCTCTTTAGAACCACACTGTGGTCCCATACAACTCTGGGGCCGATTTGCATTCAGCTCACTGAACACAAGGCAAACAGTGAGGTGAAAATCATAAAAAAAATATTTCTAAAGTCAGATAAAGCAGAGTTAGAGAAGCTTATCAATACTCGAGCTGCCAAGAAACTCGTAGGTAAGCGGAAGAGGAAGAAATGTCCGTTAATGTCCTGCTTTGATATCCTGCCAGGTTTAAAGGATGTGATTTCTGCAGCAGAATATGAATCAGCGCCTGGGAAACCTCTCCCTCCACTGCCAGTCAAACAACACTTGTGTTTACTGCTGCGCTAAAATAGACGGAAACCGAGGAGGTAAGCAATACGTGCAGTAAGGAGAAGTTAAATTCAAATCAACATGTGTTGTTGTTTTTTAAAATCTGATAAAATATCCTGAAGTTCCTTTCTTTTCTTTTCTTTAACTTTTCACTGCAAAAAAATGTTTTGGGCACTAAACATCCCATTCTATACAAAGCATAGATACTCATCTGTTCTTTCCTCACAAGCTAAATGAACCCTTTGTGAATTAATTTAAACAAGAGCCAACAGGAAATTGACCTCTATGGGGGGAGATATTTTAAATGAATGAACCCAGTTTCAATCAAGTGTGCGGTAAAAAAAGAAAATATAATAATAACCGGGAAAAGGTTTGAGGAGCTGTGGCACGAAACAGTCGACAGTTCAACCTTTTCCTTTTACTCTGTGCTGTTATTCAAGCCCAAACCTGCTCTCAGGATTTTAATACCAGCAGACCTTTCTCCGTCCTTTGGGAGCAGAAAACGTGGAGAGATATAATCCTTTTCCCTGTAGAAAACGCCTGCAAGAGAGAAGACTAGCACCGAATCAAATTATTCTCATAAGATGGTATGACCTTAGCTACACTTTATTCAAGGCTTCTTACCTCCACAATTTAACTGCTGTTCTTTTTTTCCCCTCGACAACTTCTTGCCATGCATGAATCACAGGTTAAATGCATTCCTTTCAACGCCGCGACGGAAATATAATTATGTTTTACAAGTCGACTCTTATCTGTAGCCTCCTTCATTTCCCCGCCGACTCTCGGTGTATTTTGAGGGCTTTTCAGAAGTACTTTACGGTGTGTCAGGTTGCTGTTCCTCCGTGTAAATGCACTATTGTATCACTGAAAAGGTCTTCCCTCTCCATATCAGGGAGGCAAAAAACATGGTGTAAATAACCTTTATGGCGCACTTCACTTTCTTCTAGCGGTATGAAAACCGCTGCACACCGTATAGTAATAGAAGTTAAGTGGTTTTCAGCAGCTTTACAAAAGCCGTAGGTTAAAATACACAAATATAGCCACTTCTGTGAATACTGAACTGTGTGATGTTCAAGGAATACAAAGGATTTGTAGACGCTAATCTGTAAAAGATCAAGCACATGAGATCAAAGTATGAAATTAGGGTTTCTCCTAGCTCAAAATGGGTGTTTGGGGACTGAACAACAATTGGTCTTTATTTAGTGATGGCCTGACTCACGCACGGTCTAAGAACTGGTCAGTACTCCCTTAGCAAATTCAGAAAAATATGTATTCACCAACTATCCGGTGGTTATCACTCATTGATATCAATGCAAAGAAAGCACCACATGGAAAATCTTGATTGCCTTGGTCATTAGCACTTTACTATGGTTGGCACCAACTTTGGCTGACACAAAGTTTTAAATAATGAGTTCAAAATATTTGCAAATAATCCCTGTTTTCTTATGCTAAACACTCAGTTTTTTCCTTAGTATGAAGTGAGTAAAAGCAAAAATCATTAATATTGCCCCCTCAGCTTTTGTTTGCAATAGGCAGCCAATCGAAAAGAAGTTGAGCGGCCTTAAATGGACCAATAAATATTAAGCCAGTCTTCAGTTTATTAAGTATAAACATCTGCTGTTCTTCGTATTGTAATCTCACCCCAACTACTTAAGGTTTCTTCCTGTTCAAAAGGAGTTTTTCTTTCCAACTTTTGCAATTGTTGGGGTTTCCTCTGTTATTGTCGGGTATTTATATTACAGTATCTTTGAAACTGTTGTTCTGATTTAGTGTCCTAAGAAGAAGCAGTATGAAAATAGGAAAACGGATTATTATAGATCTACTCTAAAGCTGAAAAACTGGAACAGAGTGAGTGTAACTTGAAACAACCAGACCTGCCACCCAAACTAAAACATGCCATACTAAAAAAATGACATAATGCCATCAGATCACACAGGTTACAATTATTTAAGGTGCTTTTGTCTTTCAGTGCTCGCACAGCTGCTGCTCCTCATAGATGGAGTTTCTCTGTTACCAGGACACTACGTCGTTCATGTCGAACACCAATACATAGCCGTTTTGTTGGTGAATGCTTCACTGCTCCCAAATTGCTCCAGTTCAGCTCCCAGTGGCCGACAGCAGAGGGCTGCAACTATACTGGGAAGCTCCCAGGTGCACGCAGAGAGAAGCCGAGCGAACGCGAGACAGCAACAGCACCTTCTCCGGATGAATAAAGATAAATGAGACGGGGGTCAGTTTGAGTGAGACAACGCCAGACTGTTTGTGACACATGGAGATAAAAATACTCGCGGGTTGATGCATCTCGCATCGCGTGACACAAATATTCATTTTCAGAGTGTGAATGAAAAAAATACATATACTTGTTTTACCGCATCGCTGCGTGCAGCAGAGTTGTGACTGTGTTATGACTATTGCAAAAAAACAGGAAAAATAAGAAATATGCATATTAAAAGGATGATTAACTGCCACAAAGCTTCAACAAAGCTCCGAGAAACAAAGGATGTGATGACTTGACTACAATTATAACAATTATGCTCCTTCTCTGTGTGTGTGCAAAAGACGTCAGAGGACAGGTGTCTTCAGGTAGAGGGACCCCGACTGTGAGCTCTCCTAAGCTTTATCAGCCTGTCTTTGTCTAATCAGCTCCTATTGTTAATACTGCTGTATTCCTCATTAGCTGCCATTGTTAACAAGCACGTTTAATTATGCTAGTTACAAGACTGTTGGCAGAGCTCAAAACAAAATAATAAAATCCCCCTCCAACCCATCTTATTAAAAAGCCAGGAAGACAGAAGGGTAAGAAGAAAAAGAGGGAATGCAGAAAGGAGAAAAATAAGAAACAGGAATACTAAATGGGGGGAGAGGGGGAAAAAACGAAATACAGAAAGAAATGAAAGAAGAAAGAAACAAAGATAGACCGACAAAAATAGTCCATGTGAAACAAAACAAACACTCTTTGTGTGGGAAAATACCTGCCGGGCTGCTGCTGCCGACGCCACCGCAGTTAGTTACCGCTGATTCTCCGGAGAGCTTCTCTCATGGGCCGCTCCTAAAACATGACAGCAGAGGAGGAAACAAAACACGGGCGTCAGGAGTCTCAAAGCACAAAACAAATTATCCCCCAACTGTTATATAACCCGTTCAAAGGCCTGCAAACAAGGTGAGGAGAACATCACACGAATCTCAAAGTCTTTCGAGTGACTTCAAATGCAAATTTTGAAAAACACCTTTCTTCAGTAAGTCTAGCTTCCTGCCTTATTTTCACTTACTAAAAACAACAAAAGACGAGGGATCACACGTGCAAAGTCTGAAATGTAATGTTTATATTTAACTAACTCAGGGTGGAATACGATTTCAAACCCCTAAAATCTACATAAGGTGAAAGAAAGGGGAACTACAAAGAGATAACGCAGCTCTGAAGTCAAAAATGCTTGGTCTAATTTAAGAATAGCACTGGTTCAGGTTGGGCACAAAGTTCAGCTCATCTAAATCCAGTCCCCTATTTACTGACAACTCAGTTGATACATTTCTATGCATCCAGATGGCAAATCTCATGTATGAGCCACTATCAAAGCTACTCCAGCCTGCCTATGGCTGCTGTGCATCTGCAAGCCTATTGGCAACCCGCCTAGTTCCTCGTTTTCATCACGTTTCCTAATCTGTGCCATGCCCGCTTTTGCTATTGTCTGTTTTACAGGTCAGAGCCATCAAATTTAAATGGAAATAATCTAGAGACAATCTGCTTTTGACTACAGTGGTTCTGAATATTTACTGCAGTGCACGTTTGGATTTTAAGGGGCTAAAATTTGAATAAAAGCCGTATATTATTCTAAAGATGTTTTCAGGCTGTTCATCAACTGTTTCATAAATGTTCATTAAACTTTATTAAGGTGGGATAGGCACCAACCCACAACAACCCTGAAATGAGTAAGTATAAGAGGATGGACAGATGGATGGGCTCACTTATTGGGAACATTTTCAAAATAGTATAAAATACGAAAATTTTGTTGTTAGATTATTTGTTGGTTTGACTCGTCCATCCCATTTTAAATGAATTTGAGCTACACGTAGCTAAAATGAGATTGACAGAGTTTATAGAAAGGAAGAGATTACAGTTTTTCAGCCTTATGTACAGAAATTTGGCACTCCTTGTGACGTGCAATGGGTTTGACTCAAACCAAAGACACTGGACAATCACTTGTTAATTACAGGACAGCCACGTCCTAACTCATATCCACATTTGTCATCTATTTCACTCAAGTTGAACCATAACTTACCAAATGAACCACCTGCTGTGCTCAAAAAGACTTAAAAGCAGGAACTGACACCAAAATCAAATCATAAAGGTGTTTAAAGAGGCCATAAATGAAGAGAGAAGTGGGAATCTATACAATTACTAAGCCCTAGAAGCTGCCCCCTGGTGGACACTGGAAAAATATGCAGCTTTAAGGTACTTCCAACCTCACAGGCTGAGGTTTGCCACAGCATATGAGGTAATTCCTTCCTCTGAGGAATATTTTTTAAGCTAGAAGTCCAATCTACAGGCACGTCCCCCTCCCCTTCAGTGACAGGGGCTGGATATTGTTTTGTTTTGGTGGGGGCATGCAGGGAGTAGGTGTGAATTATGCAAATACATTCTCTGACACAAACTTGGACAGAGATTCAACGAGGAAGAAATTGGCTGAAGGAGGAATATGGCGGGTTCGGTGGCGGCAGGGCCCGTCTTCTCCCTCCTCCCCGCTCCTTACTCCTTACCTTGAGGCAGGAGCTTATCTTATTTGCCGCCTTATTTAAAGAAGTGTCAGGATTAACATAAGCACCTCCACCATTGTGCTTCCACTCAAAATAATTTTTATCCGCCTGCACTCTCAGGGGAGACAATCGGCATTTTATCAGGTAAGCGAATACCTCGTTTGCCCCCCACCCCCCGCCACAACCAGCGCTAGAAATGTGCCTTTGAGGACTGCCGCCACCAAGCCCCACTGTTTGCCGGTTTATATTTAGAAATACACCACTTTATTTTCCCGTCTCCAGAAAGGAGAGAGGATGACACAGAGAAGGCCTCGGGAGGGGTCTTCCACATAAATAACAGCTGGTTTTAAAGGTACAAGTGAGGATAAAAAGGCAACTCTTTTCAGATTATCTCACTGCAGTGAGCACGAACATGCTCGTGTGTACCTGTGTTTGCACCTTTCCCACCACGACAAGCACATTCTAAACGCTCCCTCTTGGTTTACCCCTTTTGCCCCGTGGAAATTGCCCATTAAGGGGATTTTTTTTTTTTTTTTTTTAAATTCTCTTTTTGGCAGCTGAGGTTGACAGGAAACAGAGCAGGAAATGATATAATGGTTGCAGACCGGAGTGTTTCTCCCATGCCCAGCTGCTCCTCGTATGACCTCCGAGGCTGAGAGCTGGAAGGAGGAGGAGGAGCTGGCATGCCTGGCATTGCTGTCTATTCTTAACAATGGAGTGTTCAGAGCTTTATTTTCATTTCTTTGGCTGAGCTTTCTGTACGGGTGAGTGTCTGTCCATGTATGGCAACAAAGAGAGCAGAAGACTTAAAACACTGTAGCTGTTTGGGAAAGTCTAACATGTTTGATTAATAAACTGATAATGATATTGTAGATTCTGATGTAGGTGTGCCGAAACTTAGTAGAAAATAAAGTTCAAGTCATTTCAGTTATTCTCATAAAATATTACCCCCCTCCTCCTCATGGCCCTCTGGACTTCTACTTGCTAATCGCTCCTTGGAAGTCCTGTCCTGAGCACACAGAGGGTAAACATGAACTTCATGGCCAATCCAACTTTCATCAAATGTATTAGAGAGGAAATCTGGGTCTCCTGCCACCCAAACACCAGTTAATAGCTTAATAACTTAAATTAATTTCCTAGGTTTAAATTGTCAATATGTCAAGTAGAGCCTGACTGATATAGGATTTTTTTTTTAAAGACCAATACCAGTACCGAGACTTGGTGATAAAATTCTGATTTATCGGCCAATATTTTCTTTTTGTTGTTTGTGCTCTTCCTCAGCATGGAGGGTTGCAGAGTGCACTCAGGTGAACAAATGATGCAACTTTAACTGTCTTCTGTAGTTTTAAAATTTTAATTTATTGGTCATTAGGCAGCTAACCTCAAATAGCTAATATTGGTTGATAAATTGGCCAGGGTGAGCGCTAGTATCAAGGATCTGAGTGAGGGCAAAATGTGAAGAGATTCTCTGAAAGTCATAAAATAATTCATTCATGAAAAGATAAAACGTAACACTGGAAAGTTTAGTGAACAGAATAAAGTAGCACAGAAGAGAGAGGCACTGAGTTAATATCCACAGGTTAGTAGTTTAGAGCAATTGATAGAACAATTGTGTCATGGCTGGGGAAAGCACATACTCTAATATCTAGTTGAACAACTCTGCACACTCTCTTTGGAACTAATTTAACCTTTCAACTGCTAGAAAGCTCCAACAACCACTCTCCAACTAGTTGGGGACTAAATAATCTGAAAGAGGGCCACTGGCTGGTCTCTAGGCTTCTGTGAATGGGGCTTAAACTGTTGTTTTGACAACAACCACCTGCAATTGTTTGGGTAAAACTCCTTTTTCTGGCAAACACCTGACAATCGCCATTTGCCAGATGGTTGCGGACTGGTCTCAAGGCTGTCACCGGGACCTATAGAAAGCATCACCAGGTTCAGATCCTTGCAACTTTGTCCACTTCCCTCAAATAAGATTGATGGTAAATTTAACCAAATCTAAATCAGGTTTGAGCTGAGGAAGTTTGTTATTACATAATCTTAAACTCACAGCAGCCTCAGTCTTTTCATCTGGTGTTTTCTGTTAAGGTTTTGCATAGAGGCAGAACGTTCAGCATTCAATTTAGTTTTCCCAATTCTACAAATAAAACTATGTAAGACAAACAGAAGTTGGTTAAGGAAAGTAAACAAAGTTTGTCGTGTAACTGCAGCATACGCAACATAATGGCTTACTTGTGACTTCCCTTTAACAATTAAAGTTAATATAATTATATCATGTGTTGCATTACATCTTGCATTGTGCTGCCAAAAATGTCTTTGCATGCATGTAAGGGACTTTTTCCTGTCTGTTTGGGCCAACAGTAGGACATTATGTCATTTCAAAGCAGAGCAAACCCTTTGACGCAACTTACAATTGGTTAATATATTCGTTCATGAGCAGAAAATTAAATCAGTTTCAAACAAAATAAGGTAGAGATTTTTTATTTGGGCAAAACCTCCCAAACATGTAACTTAAATTATTCAAAAACACAGAAGTGTTACTGCTTAAATGCCACACAGAGAAAGTATTTTTTACAAAGTGAGTTTACTCTTCTTGGCTTTCCTGCTCACATTTAATAAAACATGGTAAATATTACATGAACTCTCTCCTGTGTTTGGACGTGTTTGGAGGGATGGACACTGAGATATTTTCGCAGAATTCCTCGGCTAATTAGGCGCACAGTTTTCCATGTCATCCAAATTTATGTTGACTGGGGCAATGAGAGCGAAACCTCTGAGCCAAAGTATAATATGAAAGTTTTGCCTCCCCCCACCCAAAAAAAAAAAAAAAAAAAAAAAAACACTAAAATTTAAA